>MU726739.1:248620-290921 GCA_026770625.1 Nicotiana glauca | reverse complement strand
CCCACCTGAAGAACAAGGGAATACATTTCAAATTCGGCAATCAGGCACCCACCTGAATAACAAGGGAAGTATAATACAACTTTTATCTCTCAAGTTAAAATTCAGTAACATCATGCACCTAGTTATCAAACTCGGGCCGAAAATTTTCTTTGTTTTGTATGATTGTGTAAGCAGGCGCCCACCTGAAGAACAAGGGAATACATTTCAAATTCGGCAAGCAGGCACCGACCTGAAGAACAAGGGAATACATTTCAAAGTTAGCAAGCAGGCGCCCACCTGAAGAACAAGGGAATATCTTTTCAAATACAATAAGCAGGCACCCACCTGAAAAACAAGGGAAGTACAATCCGAATTTTAGCTTTAAATTGTAACATTTGATAACATGATATGCCCAGTCACCATACTGGGGCAGAAAAGCTTCTTTGGTTATCTATTTTTGTAAGCAGGAGCCCACCTAGAGAACTAGGGAATACTTTCTCAAAGTAATCATAAGCAGGAGCCCACCTAAAGAACAAGGGAATACATTTTAAAGCAATCGCAAACAGGAGCCCACCTGAAGAACAAGGGAATACTTTTTCAAGCAATCGCAAACAGGATTCCACCTGAAGAATGGACACATGTTTCAAAACACAATCGAAGCAACATCCAGAATTCCATTAAAAGAATACAAGATGCAAGATCAAGGCAATACAAGAACACAAGATACCAGGCATAGATAGGATTTTCGTAAACCATAGAGCATAACTTAGGCTAGCTTCTTTTTATTTTCACATGGTGTAATAAGGGGGTCAACAAGCAGTAACAACAGCAACAACAGTGAAATCACTGCTTCTTGGTAGTCCCAGCTACCAGACACTGCTGAACTACACTGACCTGATTCCTGTTTAGCCCGGGATATGTAGGCAACCTCCGAAGCAGGGTGCGGTCAAGCTTTTTAAAAAATGCTTCACATGGAATATGCGAATGGGCAAAAATCCCTCATTAACGCTCACTTATCTTTGCACGAAAACTCTTCGTGTTTCCAGGAAAAGAGGGGCAGCTGTGAGCACGTGATTTTTGCCTTAAGCAAATTATTCCTAAAAAATCCAAACAAAATGATTTTTCAATTTTTTGTTGATATTTGTGGCATTTTTTGTATTAATTAGTTGCATAATAATTCATATTAAAAATATATAAAATATGCATATGCATTAGGATTTTAATTTTACAATTTTGGTATTAATTCATTTTGGGAACAAGTTAAAGAAAAATCAAAAATAGCATTTTTAGTGTTTTAATTGAAAATTACTACAAAATAGATAATAAATAAATTCTAGAATTTAATTAGTTTAACAATTTAATAAAATCAGAAAATAAATACGAAAATACAAAAGAAAAAGAAAATACAAAAATACCAAGTGAAAATAAAATACAAAAATGTTAAGAAAATAAAGAACAAGGAGAAAATTAATTGGGCTAATTACCCAAATCAAAGACAAAATGCCCAGCCCAAAATAAAATACCTGCCAGGCCTAAAATTCCCATTACCCGGTCTGTCCTTCTACATATCCAAACGACGCCGTTTTGATTGTTTTAATTTCAGCCTTTGATCACTTCCAATCTAACGGTCATGGCTTCATCTCATAAAAAAAATAAAACGACGTCGTATTGATGCTGGTTAATCTGAGGCGTTCAAGTATGCTTAATCCAACGGCTGTGGTTCATTAAAATCTTTTTAATATATATATCAA
This sequence comes from Nicotiana glauca, assembly GCA_026770625.1. Lineage (NCBI taxonomy): Eukaryota > Viridiplantae > Streptophyta > Magnoliopsida > Solanales > Solanaceae > Nicotiana > Nicotiana glauca. Next base: position 289,191 of record MU726739.1, on the reverse strand, counting down.
ATACAAAACTAAAATCTAAAAAACATTTTATATTTTCACCGTCTTCCTTAACCTAGCTGCCTCATTTTGCTCGTTGATCCCGCCAGAACCCTACCAGCGGGAAACGCCACCACCACCAATCGTCCTAAGATTTTCACCAAAAAACCGTCATGATCTCCTCTTCCCACCCCTATATCTGTTCTCCCCCGAATATCACCATAGTACCTCGAATATTTAAGTTTGTTTCGCCGGAACCCTAACTCCGGCGAAAAACACCTTGCCCAACCCATCTTAAAATAACCCCGTAGCTCGCTCTTGACCTCCTCTACACGACCCTTAGGGTCTTGAACCTTAAATATTACTGGAGCAACTCGAATATGGGTTTAAAGTTTCCTGGCGAGTCTGAAATTCACAAGCGGTATCTCCAAGCCCTGTTCTTCTTCAGTGGTCAAACAAGATAATTAAAAAAAAAGAGAAACGATAAGTTCTTGATCCTCTGTTTCTTTTCCGATTTTGTCACGTATGTGTTTGTTTGATTGTTTTTCTCAGATTATTTTTCGTTTCTTGAATTTTGTCCCTTTATCGTTAGGATATCAGTTTGAGTCTGATAATTTTAGCATATTCATAAGTTTAAGTTTTTAATCAGTAGTTGATTTTTTTTTGATAATTTTTAGTCGTATCAGTATTAATTGTGATTACCAATTTGATTAAATTCTGGAATCATTGACATTAATTAGTTGTTAGAATTTTTTATTAGTAGTTAATTAGACTTTGATTAATTGTGAGGATTGTTAATTGATAGGTTAAAAAATTCAGGGGTTAAATTCAAGGGTATAAAGGTTAATTGGCAGTAGGGTAATTGAGTAAATTCAACTAAGTCTCAGGGGTCTTTTGGGGTTATAAAAAAGGGTTAAGTGTAATAAATCTAAGGAAGGGAGGGCATTTTAGATATAGGAAAGGGTAATTTGGCAAATTTGAAAGAGAAGTGAGGGTAGATAAGGAATTATACTAGGATAGATGGTTCCAGATTGGGGTATTAACATAATTTTTAATAAATAATTGTAGTCAATTGAATAACAAGTTAAAAAATGAGGGTATAATTGAAATAGAAGAGGGACTATTAAAAAATCTGAATTCTAATATTCCCTCCAATTCTACTTCTATAAATAGGCATTGATATGCCTTAATTCACAAGCTATGGCACCCAAAAAATCCCCCAAAAAATATCTACTCAATTCCAGATCTGAAATTTATATTTCAGATCCCAATCTCTTCTTTTAGATCTGAAATTATTTTTCAAAATAAAAAAACAACTGAAAATCAATAGCAAACCAAAATATACTGTTTCATTGATCAATTTGAGGTTCAATCAATTTGGTAGCTTAATTGGGAATTTGAGTTCATTTGATTTGCTTTTATCATTGCTGTTTGGATTTCAAAATACATTCAACTCCTGGATTTGGTTTGGACTGCTCGTTGATCTACTGTCATACTGCTTGGCTGATCTCTTTTTCTCTTGCTTTGAACTTTGATTTCCAGGTACACTATTTTGAATTCCACTGATGTATTCATTGAAATTGAAATGATGATGTTCGAAGTCACAAGCTATTCTAGTGCTGATTGATTAATAACACAATTTGCTACTGAAAATCTATATCATTTGTATTAATTGGACTGCCAACCTATGATGAACAATCATCATGCCATAGTAGTTTAATTTCGTGTTTGAAATACAATTTTTTTTAAAGCAGAACGGGAAGTTACTTGTGATTTTCATTTCAAGTGTATTATAGCTTGGGTTTTTTTTGTTGTAATATGATAATAGGAATAAGAAATTAATTCCCAGGCCTAGGACCTCATTTGTTTTAACTGAAAATTGAACAGGAAGGCAGTAGGTAGTCCAGTCCTAAATCGATTCACCAGATTCGTTAAATAGTATGTTTGTTATCAGTATGTTTAAATCCACAAATGGCTTTAGCATTTATTGATATATGATTCAATGCTAACAATTACCATCGTTCTAATTAAAACAATTTCACTAGTCTACTAGTAATAATTTTCGTTCAAGTTATTACACAATTGGTTTATACGGATTAATCAATTCTTTCTTAACTACTAGCTGCCATTCATATCTGAAGTGAACTGAATTGAACACAATTAATTAGTTTCATTTGAGTCTGGGCTTCAGAAGATTAGGCTGACAAGCCCAATTATTTGAGGTGAATCATTCCCGGCCCACTCAGTCCCTAGAAATCGATCCCATGACTAGAACCATTAGGTCTGACGGCTGGAGTGAGCCACAGACTTGGGCCATGCTAAAGGCCTAGAAAATACTTTGAAATTTAATAAATATAAATAAAAAAATAAATAACTAGGAATGTGGAAATTTAACCATGAATATAAAATTGGATTCTTAATTAGGTAGCGGGCTCAAGCTAAAAGGTGTTCCGTTTTGTTTGAGTCCGGACTTGAATTGAGAGTTCGAATTTATATTCATGGATTAATTAGCCTTTAGAGACAAAACAAAAGTAGAAATTTTAGATACTTTAGTTTGACCTTAATAAATAAAAATGAGACGAGCCTCCCGAATCAAATATACAATTGCGGGGCCCTCATTAATTACTTACTAAAACACTTAGTATTCGGGATAGGCCGTTTAGCGAATTTCACGGCCTTCCCAAAAGATATAACACGTTAGCCGCTTTAGGCGCGACTTTCAATAATATTACTTTTCTAATACGAGTGTGCATTTTATACAACCCAAATCCAAATCCAAAAACGTCGAATGAGAATATGTCGAGGATCCGGGTGCATTTCATGTCACGTGATCCGAAAACATGTCCTTAAACGATGTTCGCTTTCTTAAAATAAAATAATTTGATAAAAAGCGGTAATTAATTCTAAAATTGCATAAATACGATATGTATAAAAAACAAATATTTTAGCCAAATACGACAGTTGAGCGACCGTGCTAGAACTACGAAATTCGGGAGTGCCTAACACCTTCTCCCGGGTTAACAGAATTCCTTACCCGGATTTCTGGTTCGCGACTATTAAACAGAGTCAAACCCTTCCTCGATTCGGGATTCAAACCGGTGACTTGGGACACTGTAAATCTCTCAAGTGGCGACCATGAACCTTTAATAAAACGAATCCCGTTTCGATTGTCCTCAAATTGGAAAAAAATCCTTTATTACTATATCTCTTCTCGGGGTGTAGTAAAAGCTCGATAAAAGCTATTTCTTCGGAAAAAGGAGGTGTGACAGTAGGAACTAGGTGCCATCATGACATGTTCATAGAGGGTGAACTGGGGTCGTGACATACGTAGAGACTAGGTGTTGTCATGACTGTTCACAGAGGTAGAACTAGGGTCGTGACAGTATGAAGATATGATCTTGGACACGTCTAAATATATGATCTTGGACACGTCAGAGGATATGATCTTGGACACGTATGAAGATATGATCTTGGACATGTCTGAAGATATGATCTTGGACACGTCTAAAGACTTGATCTTGGACACGTCTGAGGATATGAGCCTGGACACGTTTGAAGATATGAGCTTGGATATGTCAAGGTCTTTATCTTCATCTATAGTAGCAGATGCAATAGAAGTAGTACAATACATAGTGAGATTAACATTTCCTACATTAACAGCAACATCATCATTTATATTTGCATAATAATTATATAATTATTGTAAATAATCATTTAGATTGTTCATAGATTAATATATATATATATATATATATATATATATATATATATATATATATATATGTATTTGGACCAATCTCCATATAAGTATATAAAGCTTTGATTAATTGGTGACAATTAGACATCTTAATAGAAGCTATTAAAACAACACCAATTAAGTACATAAGAGGAATTGGAAAGAAATATCTTTTTAATTTTGCTTGCATTTTTTCAACACCATCCTTATATTTTTCTTTCTTCTTAAATTCAGAGAGAAGAAAAGAAATTTCAGCTATATGTACTAAAGCCATAGTAACAGAAGGGTAATATACTACAGAAAACTCAACAATAGCAATATAAAATGTTTGTAAAAATCTAACAACATCATTAATGGCCTCCCAAGTAGTAGTTGGTACCATATGATTTTGATCAGTACAATGTGCATAGGCAACTTCGGTTATCGACAATCTATATTTGTAGCATTTTAAAAGTAAGTATGTATAATTTCATCTAGTAAAAATTTCATCTGGTATGATTTTGGGGTTAGGTTATGTTCTATACACCCAGGCTTAAATTTCCCAATTCTAGATTGTATATTATTTTCTTGAATAACACCAACTGCTCTTCTTACATAAGTAATCTCAGTCGAAAATAAATCAAGGCTACTTTTAATAGATAAATTATAAACATGACCTGTACACAACGTGAAACATTTCGTCAAGTGGTGGTTGCAAAAGCAGTCTTAATATTGAAATAACGACATTATTGTTAGAAGCATTTTCAAAAGACATACACAATACTTTTTTTTTATTAAGATTATAAAATGCAACAACTTTGAAAACGGTAGTACTTATAAAAATACCAGTATGACTTTGATCTTCATCATATTTAAAAGCGATCATGTATTTTTGCATACAATAATTATAATCCATCCAATAACATGTAATTGTCAAATAATCATTTCCATTAATAGTGTAACGAACCGACCGGTTATTTTAATTTAGACCCCGTTACCCTAAGTAAAGACTCTCTGTAAGTTTTCTTACTGTTTTATGACTTGCGAGGATTGTTAGTTCGGGATTTAGAAGGGCCCGGGTTGAAATCAAAACGCCTGGTTCCTTAGTTTTCCTTTGAAAGTCTAAGTTTGACTTCAACCAATGTTTTGAGTAGACAATCTCGGAATCGAGATTTGATAATTTCAATAGGTCTATATGATATATGTTCGCATCAGGTATTGTATAACCCGTGAGCATTTCGGCACCTAATAGTGAAAGTTGGCTCATTGAAGGTTTTAAATTCTTGGATCAGGTTTGAAGTAGTGTAACGACCCCAGTTCGCCCTCCGTGAACATGTCGCGACAGAACCTAGTCCCTATGACTAGGTAAGCCTGACAATACGGAAGATAAACCATAATTGAGGAAGAAAGTAAATAAAACTGAACTGGTAAAATAAAACGGTGTTAAGGTGCCGCTAGGCACATACCACAACAATTCTCGAAGCTAACAACCCAAAACCCGGAAACTCACAAATCACAAGCTAAGGGATACATAAAAGGCTCTGACTCAAGAATATCTATATAAAGGAGAAATACTGCAAGAGCTATACTGATTACAGAAAGCTGGAAAGGAACTCCTCGGTCTGCAGATGTAGCAGATATATCTTGAAGTCTCTACCGATACGCCTCCTTCTAAGGCTGACAGAACTGAGCGGGAGTACCTGTATCTACACAACAAAAATGTGCAGAAGAGTAGCATGAGCACACCACGGCGGTGCCCAGTAAGTATCAAGACTAACCTCGGTGGAGTAGTGACGAGGAACAGTCAAGGCACCTACCGATCAATAATCGGTATAATCATAGGTATAATAGAAATGACATATAAATACGTAAGACTACATGAATGACCAAAAATACTTCAATTCACAATAAGGGAAAGGTACAACAAGTAACAACGAGAATATAATAAATAATGATAGGAAATGACGGCAGAATCACAATCCAAATCCTAAGGTCACAACACAGCAAGGGGGAAAACAAGTCAGTAACTCATACCCTACAATGATGTTCACAAAGGTCTTATTCAACTCTTCCTACAATTTCACCAAGTCTCGGACAAACCACAACTCGCAATGACCCGGTATTTGAAATCTAAAAATTGGCATCTTGTGCCCCATCAATTTCATGGTCATACTGACAATTAACTGGCTAACTAGGGCCACTCTCCCAAATATAGTGGATAAACGAGGGCGTACCTCCACCCTTAGCAAAAATCAGGAGGAATTCACCTCTAATTGGAGTGTTCAGCTACGTGTATGCTTGTGCAAGTATTTTTAACAAGAATTCTACCAACTAGAAAACATGAAAAGGAGAACGGACAGCACGTACGAATGTTGCTTCACAACTCTCATGCGGTAACGCTCATACAGGTAAGCAACCCACAATCACAATATAAAGCAAATAGGAATGCCTCAACAGGCCGTCACAATTCTTACAATCAACCCCTGACATAGCCCTCCTTTTTACGCCACGTATGCAATTAATAATATAATAAGCACCGCCTTATTTCGCCACACGTGCATCATAAAGTTCCCACCTTATTCCGCCACATGCGCAACCCACATATAAGCGTATAACATATCCCGCCTTATTACGCCGCATGTGCAAAACATCAATGGCAACAATAGCACGACAAAGACCTCGTGCAACCCTTCAACATCAACCACACGGCAGAGACCTCGTGCATCACGGTACCAACAGCCGTACGGCAGAAACCTCGTGCATCATATTCTCAACAACCGCACGACAGGAACCTCGTGCATCATAGTACCAACAACAATACGACAGAAACCTCGTGCATCACAGTATCAATAACAGCACGGTAGAAACCTCGTGCATCACAGTCTCAACAATCGCACGGCAGAAACCTCGTGCATCACAATATCAACAACCGCATGGCAGAAACCTCGTGCATCACAATATCAATGCAACATAACAAATGACAATATATACATGAACAAAGCAAGAAGATCAACTCAAGAAATTCCATTCACCAAAAAACGGCACAACTAACTCACAAGGAATAACCGTAACAGAGAAATACTAAGCGCAATAAGAACAACTCAACAAGAGAGAAATAATATAAAACAACGACTCCATAATACAAAGTTTAACAACAAGCAAGTTAACATGAATCAAATGATTACAACTAAGGAAATATCAACTAAACATAGAATATCTAACTTCTTTCCAATTAAGAACAATTAATTACACGAGAGGTAGAAATAATGCTTCCAGGTAAAAACAAGCAGTTAGGAATGATAATGTTACTATAGAAAGGTAAATATCTATAGTTAAACAAGTAAGAGTCAATTAGGCAACAAGAATAATCAAAAAGGGCAGATAAATCCCAAGTAAGTCATGTAGAGGTGAAACTAATAATAGGGAACTCAATCGTATCAAGAACAACTTCATATTCTGTGATTACAAGGATCTAAGAGCCTAAAACGGGCAATTTTCCACAAATAAATCCAAGCACGAACTCGTCACCTCGCGTACAAGGAATAGAATCAACAAAGAAGACTCAAATCCTAAGGAGAAGCCCCCCACACAAGGTTAGGCAAGATACTTACCTCGAACCGGCTAAAATCAGCTAGCAACCACGTTCTTTCCATGAGTACTCGACTCCAAATGGCCCAAAGCTATTCAATTAAATCACACATTGTAAATAACACCTCAAGCAACTGATTTTATTATTTAATTCAAAGCTACAACGTGAAATAAGGTGAAATGACCAAAATGCCCTTCAGGACAACGTGTCGGAATCAAATAATTTTTACATTTTCAAAACCCTCGTACTCTCACGAGTCTAACCATATAAAAATCTCCTAAATCGGAGGTCAAACACTTACTCAAAGCCCAATAGATTGGTCTAAGAAGTTTTCCCCCATTTTGATTCCAAATTTGAAATTAGATGATGGATTAAGCTATATATTGATGGAATACGACTAAAAGGGATTAAGGAAAAGTTTCCCAATGATCTTCTCTTCAAAACCCACTCAAAATCGCCCTCTCCCGAGCTCTCAATTGATATTTCCAACTTTTGAAACTCAACCCTCGAAATCCCCTTTTCTAAACAGTGAATACCGCTTTTGCGGTCAAGGGACCGGTTATGCGGTCCCGCTTATGCGGAAATTTGGCCGCTTCTACGGCTTCCATTAAAATCCCAACTTCCGCTTCTGCGTAACAAATCAACCGCTTCTGCGATTTCCCTTTAACTGCCCAACTCCGCTTCTACGGTTATTTCCTCGCAGATACGGTCCCGCTTCTGCGGGCCAACCACCACATCTGCAGAAACAAATAAGCTTGGCCAAAACCGCTTCTGCGGTCTTCAATGTCGCATCTACAAAACCGCATCTGCGGTTCCCAAGCCGCAGATGCGGAAATACCAGAAGCAGCAAAGACTGGTATTTCCAAACTTTAAAAATCCTCCCGTTAACCATTCGAAATAGTCCCGAGGCCACCAGGACCTCAACCAAAAGTACCGATAACACCTAATATCCTGTTCAAACTTGTACCAATCTTCAAAACACGTAAAACAACGTCGGAAACTCGATTAGATCACGGATTTGAGCCTAAGAACTTCAATTTCATAAAAATATACTTTCGATCAAAAACCTAACCAAAACACGTCTGAATGGTCTGAAATCTTGCACACACCTCCCAAATGGCATGACGGAGATACTGTAACTTTCGGAATTCCAATCCGACCTTTGAATCAAAAACTCACTATCATACCGGAAACTTCAAAAATTCAAACTTCGACATTTCAAGCCTAAATAAGCTACAGACTTCCAAAATACATTCTGAACGCACTCCCAACCCCGAAATCACCTAACGGAGCTAACGAAACTATCAAAACACTTAAGCTCTCATTTAGGGACTAAGTGTCCCAAAACTCTCCAATGCCCAACACCGAACGTCCCGCCAAACCAGAATAGAAGAAATGAACTTAGGGGAAGTAGTTAATAGGGGATTAGGGCATTAATTCTTAAGACGACCAACTGGGTCGTCACATCCTCCTACACTTAAACATTTGTTCGTCCTCGAACGAGCATATAGACATTCCTAAATTCCTCAAGTCACTAAGTGCGCACTTCTAACATACACCCGCGGGTGATCCCACATCACCCCAATCCACTTAAGTCTGACGACACCATCTCAACTGAAATTTAACCTTTCTAGCAATACCAGTAGTCCTTCAAGCCAGAATTCTCACCGTCCATCCGCTTCCAAAAGACCCGATCCTAAATCCATGCCCGGTATCAGTCTTAACTAGCTATTTCAATAGGAGCCAACACATACAGGGTAAAACCACACAACATGACACCTTACACATAGGCCCACAATAACATTTTTGATGGCAATACTTGCCTGAGATCAAATCCGTACCGGCCATAAGCCTCATATCCAACAGGAACTCTTTTCAAACCTCCATAACACTGGCGATGATACAATAACCACGAGTTCCGCATAACAAAACACCCTAACAACAAAGTCTTAGCCAACACCAACGGGTACACACCCCCACAAGCTAAAACTCAAGAAGCATAGAACTGAAATGACTGAATACGAGACAGGAAACACATAAGGGAACTAACAAACAAATCAAACTAGCACAGATTCTTCTAAAACACAAATCGACAAAACATCTAACAAGAAAGAATGAAAGCATATAAAAGACTCACAATGATCTTATACTGATATAACTTCTCACAACAGTACACAACCTGGTCTTAACCTATCAAATCACCTGGAATCACGAGGGTCCCGCCCACAACACTAAATCACAAGTAGGGGACACATCAACCCATCTGGAGACTATCAATTCCGCTGACAATTTACAACACAAGCTGGCTCCCACATCGGTGGAGCATAGAAATCACAGCTCGTAACCAAGAATACTCAGAGATCACATCAAACCTACCGAAACAGACAACATGAATTTACTACTAGCCTCATAGCTCTCGACAACAACTAGAAATGGACGATAGGCATGACTACCACTCATAGAACATCCCAATAGGGTAATCACATAAATAGAGTGCAAATCATGAAGCACACCCATAAACAGAACAATAACAAGGAAACTCACCCTGATAAGCAAAGCTGTGATGAACTACAAATAGTGCCCCTCTATAACAAACCGAATCCATACCTGAATGACATTCAACTGGCACACCGGCCTCAAGCCTACTATATGAAACACATCAACGAGTCAGGCCTCCCCTTCTTGGGCGCCCTCTACCTGCCCGAATACCTTGCTAGGACACACCGGTCCGAAGTCTGGGACAATCTCTCACCATGTGGCTAGTATCTCCACACTCAAAGCACTCTCTCTGCTAACGAGGCGGTGGGAACTGTGTGATACGGGTACTCCGAGACCCACGAGCACCTGAGTCACCATGAAGAGTCTGAAGAGCGAACTGAACTGGCTAACTCGCAAAACCTCTACCATGACGCACCCTGCCTCCAAAATAATGACCTGTATATCTTCTTCGTCTACGAGGACCCCTCGCCTCCTCAAACTCTCTCTCCTGATCTTGTCTGCTCTCTCTCTCATGACCCTACCTGCCCTCTCTCTCTCTCTAGCATGCATACCCTCTATCCTCCTAGCAATGTTCACCACCTGCTGATGCGGAATATCCATCACCAACTCACGGGCCATGATGGACCTGATACTAGGAATAAGCCCCTCAATGGACTAGCGAACCTTCTCGCGAACAGTAGAAACCAAGGCTGATGCATGTCTAGCCAAACTGGTGTAACAGACAACATACTCCGAGACGGTCATAGCACCCTAGCGCAAATGCTCAAACTCCGCGCGCCATGCCCTGAGGCTCTGAGGAATAAATTCTCTCAGAAACATATCTGAAAACTGGGTCCAAGTCAATGAAGTTGCCTCGTCCGGGCTATCTAACTCATAGGTGCGCCACCAATCATAGGCGGCTCCTCGAAGCTAAAAAGTAGTGAAAGAAACCCCGCTCGATCCAGAGATACCCATAGTACGAAAAATATGGTAACACTCATCAAGAAACCCCAAGGCATCATCTGATGTTAATCCACTGAACACCGGAGGATCATATTTCTTGAACCTCTCTAGTCTCATCTGCTCCTGCTCAGAAGCCGCTGCCATACCCTCGGGCTGATTTGGTGTCGCAGGCGGCGTATGAATAATCTCTGGGACCTACTCAACATGCGCTCTCTGCTCAGGAGTGCGGGCGGCGGGAGTCTGTGCTCCTCCCCCGGCCTGGGATATGGTTGCAGTAAGGGGAAGCAATCCCGCCTGAGCCAAATTGGTGTACATACTCATGAACAGTGCCAAAGTCTCCTAAAAGGCTGGAGGAGTAGTAGCAGTAGGCGTGTCAGGTGCCTGGGCTCCGATTGGATCTGCTGGTGGTACCTCGGTGGTAGCTCCTATAGGTGCTCTCACTGCACCACGTGCGCGTCCTCGAACTCTACCACGGCCCCGACCTCCGATGGCTGCAGCAGAGGGCGCGGGTGCCTGATCACCTCGGGTAGTACGTGTCCTCACCATCTGTGAGAGAGTAGAAGACAGTGGTTTAGGATTGTAGATGTCAAAAATCTCGCACGACATGGGAAATCAAATGAAGTGGAATTTTCTAACGGTTACATAGCCTCTCACATATATGTACAGACATCTCCGTACCGATTCACGAGACTCTAATAAATCGGCTTGTAATCTATGACTCCTATGAACCTAGAGCTCTGATATGAACTTGTCACAACCCCAGTTCGCCCTCTGTGAACATGTTGCGACGGCACCTAGTCCCTATGACTAGGTAAGCCTAACAATGCGGAAGATAAACCATAATTGCAGAAGAAAGCAAATAAAGCGGTGTTAAAGTGCCGCTCGGCACATACTACAACAAGTCTCGAAGCTAACAAACTCCCAAAACCTGGAAACTCACAAATCACAAGCTACGGGATACATAAGAGGCTCTGACTCAAGAATATTAATACAAAGGAGAAGTACTGGAAGAGCTATACTTATTACAGAAAGCTGGAAAGGGACTCCTAGGTCTGCAGACGTAGAAAATATACCTTGAAGTCTCTACCGATACGCCTCCTTCCAAGGCTGACAGAACTGAGTGGGAGTACCCGTATATGTACAACAAAAATGTGTAGAAGAGTAGCATGAGCACACCACAGTGGCGCCCAGTAAGTATCAAGACTAACCTCGATGGAGTAGTGATGAGGAACAGTCAAGGCACCTACCGATCAATAAGCAGTATAATCATAGGTATAATGGAAATGACATATAAATATGTAAGACTGCATGTATGTCCAAAAATGCTTCAATTCACAATAAGGAAAAGGTACAATAAGTAACAACGAGAATATAATAAATGATGATACGAAATGACGGCAGAATCGCAATCCAAATCGTAGGGTCACAACACAACAAGGGAGAAAACAAGTCAGTAACTCATATCCTACAATGATGTTCACAAAGGTCTTATTCAACTCTTCCCACAATTTCACCAAGTCTCGGACAAACCACAACTCGCGAAGACCCGGTATCTGAAATCTAACAATTGGCATCCTGTGCCCCATCAATCTCATGGTGATACTGGCAACTTACTAGCTAACTAGGGCCACTCTCGCAAATATAGTGGATAAACGAGGGCGTACCTCCACTCTTAGCAAAAATCGGGAGGACTTCACCTCTAATAGGAGTGTTCAGCTACGTGTATGCTTGTGCAAGTGTTTTAACAAGAATTCTACCAACTAGAAAACATGAAAAGGAGAACGGACCGCACGTACGAATGTTGCTTCACAACTTCTAAGCGGTAATGCTCATACAGGTAAGCAACCCACAATCACAATATAAAGCAAATAGGAATGCCTCCATAGGCCGTCACAATTCTTTACAATTAACCCCTGACATAGCCCACCTTATTACGCCACCTGTGCAATTAATAACATTATAAGCACCGCCTTATTTTGCCACACGTGCATCATAATGTTCCCACCTTATTCTGCCACATGCTCAACCCACATATAAACATATAACTTATCCCGTCTTATTATGCCGCATGTGCAAAACATCAATGGCAACAATAGCACGGCAAAGACCTCGTGCAACCCTTTAACATCAACTGCACGGTAGAGGCCTCATGCATCACGATACCAACAGCCACACAGTAGAAACCTCGTGCATCATAGTTTCAACAACCGCACAGCAGGAACCTCGTGCATCATAGTACCAACAACAGCATAGCCGAAACCTCGTGCATCACAATATCAATAATAGTACGGCAGAAACCTCGTGCATCATAGTCTCACAACCGCACGAGAGAAACCTCGTGTATCACAATATCAACAACCACACGACAGAAACCTCATGTATCACAATATCAATGCAACACAACAAATGACAATATATACAGGAACAAAGCAAGAGGATCAACTCAAGAAATTCCATTCACCAAAAGACGGTACAACTAACTCACAAGGAATAACCGTAACAGAGAAATACTAAGCGCAATAAGAACAATTCACCAAGGGAGAAATAATATAAAACAATGACTCCATAATACTAAGTTCAACAACAAGGAAGTTAACATGAATCAAATAATTAGAACTAAGGAAATATCAACTAAACATAGGATATCTAACTTCTTTCCAATTAAGACCAATTAATTACACGAGAGGTAGAAATAATGCTTCCAGGTAAAGAAAAGCAGTTAGGAATGATAATGTGACTATAGAAAGGTAAATGTGTACAGTTAAACAAGTAAAAGTCAATTAGGAAACAAGAATAACCAAAAGGGCAGATAAATCCCAAGTAAGTCATGTAGAGGTGAAACTAATAACAGGGAACTCAATCGTATCAAGAACAACTTCATATTCGGTGATTACAAGGATCTAAGAGCCTAAAACGGGAAATTTTTCACAAATAAATTGGAGCACGCACTCGTCACCTCGCGTACAAGGAATACAATAAACAAAGAAGACTCAAATCCTAAGGGGAAGTCTCCCACACAAGGTTAGGCAAGATACTTACCTCGAACCGGCTAAAATCAACTAGCAACCACATTCTTTAAACGAGTACTCGACTCCAAATGGCCCATAACACCTCAAGCAACTGATTTTATTATTTAATTCAAAGCTACGACGTGAAATGAGGTGAAATGACCAAAATTCCCTTCAGGCCAACACCTTGTAATTGAATAATTTTCATATTTTCATAACCCTCGTTCTCTCACGAGTCTAACCCTATAAAAATCTCCCAAATCGGAGGTCAAATGCTCACTCAAATCCCAATATTTTGGTCTAAGAAGTTTTCCCCCATTTTGATTCCAAATTCGAAATTAGATGATGGATTAAGCTATATATTGATGAAATACAACTAAAAGGGATTAAGGAATCGTTACACAATGATCTTCTCTTCAAAACCCACTCAAAATGCCCTCTCCCGAGCTCTTAATTGATTTTTCCAACTTTTGAAACTCAACCCTCGAAATCCCCTTTTCTGAACAGTGAATACCTCTTATGCGGAACGGTCCCGCTTATGCGGAAATCTTGCCGTTTCTACGGCTTCCTTTAAAATACCAGCTTCCGCTTCTGTGAAACAAATCAACTGCTTCTGCGGTTTTCCTTTAACTGCCCAACTCCGCTTCTACGGTTATTTCCTCGCATCTGCGGTCCCGCTTTTGCGGGACAACCATCGCATCTGCGGAAACAAACAAGCTTGGCCAAAACCGCTTTTGCGGTCTTCAATGTCGCATATGCAAAACCGCATCTGCGATTCCCAGGACGCATATGCGGAAATACCAGAAGCAGTAAAGACTGGTATTTCCAAACTTCAAAAATCCTCCCATTAACCATTCGAAATCGTCCCGAGGCCCCCAGGACCTCAACCAAAAGCCCCAATAACACCTAATACCCTATTCAAACTTGTACCAATCTTCAAAACACCTAAAACAACTTCAGAAACTCGATTAGATAACAGATTTGAGCCTAAGAACTTCAATTTCATAAAAATACAATTTCGATCAAAAGCCTAACCAAAACACGTCCAAATGATCTGAAATCTTGCACACACGTCCCAAATGGCATGACGAAGCTATCAAAAATTCAAACTTCGGCATTTCAGACTAAATGAGATGCGGACTTTCAAAATACATTCCAAACGCACTCCCAACCACGAAATCACCAAACGGAGCTAACAGAATCATCGAATTTCCATTCCGAGGTTGTCTTCACATTGTTACAACTACGAACCACTTTTTAACACTTAAGCTCTCATTTAGGGACTAAGTGTCCCAAAATGCTCCGAAGCCCAACACCGAATGTCCCGGCAAACCAGAATTGCAGAAATGAACTTAGAGGAAGCAATTAATAGGGGATCAGGATGTTAATTCTTAAGATGACCGGCCGGGTCGTCACAAGTAGGATATGGTGTTATTGAGGACCAATTTGGATTTCGAACCTCGAAATAGTTCCATATGGGTATCTAAGACATGCACACAAAATTTGGTGCCATTCTGAGTAGTCTAAGTATGTTTCGGCGCGTTCAGAATAAGTTTGAAAAACTTGATGTTTTAAGTTGATTATATTTGGTTTGGGGTTTGATTCTTAATTATGTTGACGTTTAAATGCCCTCTGAGGGTGCGAACCAGTCTCCTTTATGATTTCAAACTTGTTGGTACATTAGGGCATGCCCGGAGGCCCTAGGTATTAATTGGGAGAGGCTCGGACAAAGTTGAAACTTGGGAGGTGCAACTGAAGCTCCTAGCTTCTGGTGCAATCGCACCTGTGCTTGGCCAGCCGCAAGTGCGAGCTCGCAGAAGCTATACAAAAGACCCGGAATTCGACCTGTGTGGACTGCCTCGGAACCACAGGAGCGAGCCAGGGATGCACCCGCGAAGGAGAAGGTGCGAAGCTTTCACCACAGCCGCAACCTTGCATGAGCGACCAGTTGGGCTCAGAAGCGGAAAAGGGCGGCCTGGCCTTGGTTCGCACATGCTTGGTTTTGTCCGCATAAACGAAAACGTAGGTGTGGCTGTTTCATCACGGGATCGAGGATTGTTAAAGGCAGTGGGGTTTTTAAAGACGGACATAGGCCCTTTTTGGCTCATTTCTTACACTTTTTGAGGTGATTTCGGAGCTGGTTAGAGAGGGATTTTCACTAGCTAATTGAGGTAAGTAATTTCTATCTAATGTGAGCTAAATACATGGTTTATAGGTGTATTTTAACATGTAAATTAGTGAAAATTGTGGGTTTAGATGAAAACCTAGGTTTTTGATAAAATAGGATTTAACCATGAAAATGAGTACGAAATATAGTGAAAATCATATATTTGAGTTCGCGAGGTTATGGGTAACAACTTTCTTCAAAAAATTTTGGAATCCAGGCATGTGGGAGCGGAGGTAAATTTTAGGAATTCTTCAACTAGGGTTGAAAAATCACTTTTATAGTTACGATATGAACTTTTGAACATGTATTGATTATTTTATATAACATTTGACTAATTTCAAGTCTATTGGCATCGATTTAAGGGTTTAAAGCGCAATTATCGATCGGAAAATAAGCTTTGAGTCGAGGTAAGTCTTTTTTCTAAACTTGTAAGAGGGAATAAGACCCATAGGTAAATTGAATTAATATGTGCACTACTTGGGGCTACGTACGCACGAGATGACTAGAGTCCGTATGTAGCTACTAATTATGTATGTCTGATATTGTCCATGAAGTCTAAATATATCAGATCTACAAGTACTTCAAGAGATACCTTTAAATAAAGGATTATAAATCCTTTGAATATACATAATAAGATACGATAAAGAAGAAAAAGTAAAATGTAGACAACCCAAAGCGATCGTTTTTGCTAACTTCTCACGATCCTTCATTTTATCATATTTCATAAGTCCTCCAGTACTAGAGTTTAGAGTTCCTTGATTTTTATCTAAATCAGAGCCCCATTCTATAGGATGAGTAATTCTCATATGTCTACTAAGTGTCCCAGTCCCCCGTAAACTTCCTCCAGTCTTATGTTTAAAATCATCTTTACAACTTTTGCATCTAACTCTATTAGAATTCTCTATTTCCTCAAAATATTTCCAAACTTTACTTCTCCTTCTGCGATTAGTAGTCGAGGAGGCAGGTGGTCTACTACAAGTTGCACGACCACCACCCCAGCTACCAACTCCAACACTACTAGGTGTAAGTGGTGTCTCATCTTCGATTTCTAATTCATTATCTTCTATACAAAAGTCTTTCCGTAATTTTTTAGAATCAATATTATTCTCAGGTTATGTTTCAGAAACATGTGTAAAGTCATCTAAATTACTACTAGAAGTTGAAGTAGTACCTCCTTTTCTATTTCCCCGATTAGCAACCTTATTACACACTCTTTTTGCAGCGTAAAACATATTATGGAAATTTAACTACTAATAAAAATAAATATGTAAATAAGAGAAAGTATTGGAACGAGGGCACCGATTTCCATAATAAATTGAACACTTGATGATTTTGAAGTCTTGAAATTTAATTTCACAACTCTGATGTTACCACGAAGAAACATCAATTGTTCAAAGTTCAAACTTCAAATGATACCATTAATAATATTCCAAAAAAAGAGAGAGCCATATAGTTATTGCAATTTAGGTGAAGAATGAGAGAATGACAATTGAGAATTTGAGTTTGAGAATTGAGAGATGAGTAAAGAAATGATGAAGAGGGGTTACATTTATAGTTTTTCAAAAGGCTAAATTAGTAAATACTAAAAGTATTATCTGTGAAAAGAATTGATAGGACCCGGATTTCCACCCTCGGGAGTCGTGATGGCCCCTGCTCGAAGAAGCTAGGCAAGCCACGAAAATACAGAAATTCCAACTCTTTCATTTTTAATGCTTTTTAATAACTTGTAATAATAGGTGATCAACATTTAAATAATAGCGAAAGATGAAATTAAGCGGAAGACTTAGATAAATATAATAACAAAATCGATACGAAAAGACAACATATGTCACTACCAGAAACTGGTATCACAATATTCATGGACTGTCTATGAATGCTACATACAAGTGTCTGAAAAAGGAAATACAATCTGTCTCGGATACAAATGAAAACAGAACATCTTAGTAGATAGAAGAGACGCCGGGCCTGCGGACGCCTGCAGGACTACCTTAGGATCTGTGTGGACTGAAGGCTGGCTCCCATAATGCTACTATCCTAGTACTGCTCTAGTATCTGCAAAAAGTGCCGAGTGTAGCATTAGCACAACCGACCCCATGTGCTGGAAAGTGCCTGGCCTAACTCCGGCGAGGTAGTGACGAGGCTAGGACCAGACTCCAGATAAAATTGTGAAGTTATGAATGTATAGCGGAAAATAAACTGGAACACACAATTAAAGCTGGGAAGGGGTAACATGATTCGGGTAATATCAGAGAAAAACAAAATCTCAAGATAACTATAAGGAAACCAAAATTTAACTTCTAACAATGATAAAGAAAACAAAGCAGATTTTACTTTCAGTTCACATCTTGTTGCAGGCATGCAACCCGATCCCATTTCTCATATCTATTGGTAGGCATACCACCCACTCCCATTTTGTTATATCTTATGGTAGGCGTACCACCCGTTCCCATTTCATCGAATCTCGTGGTAGGCGTACCACCCGCTCCTATTTCATTAAGTCTCATAGTAGGCGTACCACTCGCTCCCATTTTCATTAAATCTTGTGGTAGGCATACCACCCGCTCCTATTTACAAGCCAACACAAAATCACAAGGAATCCCGGCAAGGGAACAAAAGCAATATGATATCTTCCCGGCAAGGGAACAAAAGCAATATAATAACTTCTCTACAAGGGAACAAAAGCAATATAATAACTTCCCCTCAAGGGAACAACAATATCGAAACAAACATCCCGGCAAGGGAGATTACCTATAACCAATCCTAACTCAACTCCTACGCATCTAAATTAATACCAATACTCAATCCACAAGATCCACGAGAATAAACTAAATCTTCACCCAATATCGAGAATCATAAATTAAAGTATCCGTAGTAACATTTAAGAACACAACAACTATCAATTTAAGACTCACGGTCATGCTCGACACCAACGTATAGATACTTGTCACCATGCCTATATGTGGTGCTCAACAAGAAAAAAATTAGCCAAGTAAGACACAACTCCTAATACCTCAAGCTAAGGTTATACCGGACACTTACCTCGAACTTCCATGGCCAACTCAAACCTCAAACACCGCCTTTCCTTTCGAATTCGGCTCCAAATCAATCGTATCTATACATAATCGACTTCATAACATCAATTAATGCTAAACAATTCAATCCCATTGCCTAATTATAGCTTTCTAATTATTTTTTCCAAAAATCCAAAAACCGACCCTGGGCTCGCTTGGTCAAAACACGAGGTTCGAACCAAAATCCGATCGTCCATTCATCCACAAGCCCAAATATATAATTAGCTCCAGAATTCAACCCCAAAATGAGTTCTAAATCACAATTAATCGAAAATCCCTAACTCTACCCAAATCCCTAATTTTCTACCTTTAATCTCATGTTTTAGGCCAAGAAATCTTGTGGGTGTTGATAAAAATGGAAGAAAACAAGTTAAAGATTACTTACCCAAGAGATTATGGTGAGGAAATGCTTCAAAAATTGCCTAAGAGCTTTGGAGAAAAAGAGGTTTGTGAAAATTTATGTAAATCCCGTAAGTGTTCTGTTTTTGAGATTTAAAAATAACTAGGCGAAATTACCCTTCGCTTTCGCGAGAGGCTCATCGCGTTCGCGATGAGTCAGGCCTGAAGACCTTCACGTTTGAGATATTGGGCTCGCGTTCGCGAAGATTTAGCCTCTCGAGCCCTCGCATTCGCGGGCCAGTGGCCGCGTTCGTGTAGAATAAATGAGAACTCCCTCCCCAGGCCCATTGCCTTACCCGTTCGCGTGTACCTGGACGCGTCCGCGAAGGGTATTCCCCCCTAGTCTCGCGTTCGCATCTCAGGCTTCGTGTTTGCGAAGAAGAAAAGTGGCCGTTGGGATTTTTGCCTTACGCATTCGCGAGTGGGACAATGCGAACGCGAAGAACAAATTCCCTGCACATTGAACAGCAAAATCTGCAACATTATAAGTTTAAAAACCTTCCGAAACACATCCGAAACACGCTCGAGCCCTCGGGGCTCCTAACCAAAATACACACTAAATCAATGACATCATACGAACTTATTCGTGCGATCAAATCACCAAAATAACCTCAATAACAACGAATTAAACCTCAAAATCAAAGAATTTTTCTCAAACATCATACAACATCATCTTTTGAAATTTAGGTCCGAATCACATCAAATGACATCCGTTTTTCACCAAATTTTACAGAAACATCTTAAATCATATCTAAGTCCTGTATTGGGCGTCGGAACCAAAATACAGGCCCGATACCATCATGTTCTAATTAAATTTCATTTCAAAATACTTTTAACAATTTCAGAAAATAATTTTCTTTAAAAATTCATTTCTCGGGCTTGGGACCTCGGAAATCAATTTCGGGCATACGCACAAGTCGCATATTTTCCTACGGACCCTCCGGAACCGTCAATTTAAGGTCCCGGGTCCGTTTACTCAAAACGTAGACCGAAGTCAAATTAATTCCTTTATTAGCCCGAGCTTGGGTCCGTTTCACATATTTTCATATTTAAGCTTTTCGGCTATGTGCCCAGACTGTACACGCAAATTGAGGTGACTCTAAATGAGGTTTTTAGGGCCTCAGAAACACAGAATTTAATTTAAAAGCAAGTGATGACTTTTTCGGTCATCACATTCTCCACCTCTAAAATAACCGTTCGTCCCCAAACGGACAGAAGAAAGAAGTACATGAGTCGGGGAAAAGATAGGGATAATAGCTCCACATATCGGACTCAGACTCCAAGGTCGATGCCTTAGGAGGCTGACCTCTCCACTTAACACGAACAGAAGGAAAACTGTTCGATCTCAACTGAAGAACCTACCGGCCTAGAATAGCTACCGGCTCCTCCTCATAAGACAAGTCCTTGTCCAACCGAATAGTGCTGAAATCTAACACGTGGGATGGATCGTCGTGATACTTCTGAAGCATGTACACATGAATACTGGATGCACGTCTGATAAGCTCGGCGGCAATGCAAGTCTATAAGCCACCTCTCCTACTCGATCAAGAATCTCAAACGGACCAATGAACCTAGGGCTAAGCTTGCCCTTCTTCCCGAACCTCATCAAGCCCTTCATAGGTGACACTCGAAGCAATATCCTCTCACCGACCATGAAAGCCAAGTATCGAACCTTGTGGTCGGCATAACTCTTTTGCCTGGACTGAGCTGAACGAAGCCTATCCTGAATGATCTTGACCTTGTCCAAGGCGTCCTGAACCAGATCCGTACCCAATAACCGACCCTCTCCTGGCTCAAACGTTCCAACGGAAGAACGATATCGCCTACCATATAAATCCTCATAAGGAGCCATCTAGATACTCGACTGGTAGCTGCTGTTGTAGGAAACTCCGATAAAGGCAAAAACTAATCCCACGAGCCTCCAAAGTCAATAAAACAAGCTCGGATCATATCCTTCAAAATCTGAATAATTCGGTTGGACTGCCGGTCCGTTTGGGGATGAAATGCTGCGCTCAACTCAACTCATGCGCCCAACTCTCGCTGAACTGCCCTCCAGAAATATGAGGTAAACAGCGTACCTTGGTCTGAAATGATAGACATGGGCACACCATGAAGACGAACAATCTCCCAGATATAGATCTCAGCTAACCTCTAAGAAGAATAAGAGACTGCCACATGAATGAAATGTGCTGGCATGGTCAGCCTATCAACAATGACCCATACTGCGTCGAACTTCTTCTAAGTCTGCGAGAGTCCAGTAATGAAGTCCATAGTGATCTGCTCCCCCTTCCACTCGGGAAGCTCAATCCTCTAAAAAGAACCACTGGGCCTCTGATGCTCGTACTTGACCTGTTGACAATTCAAGCACCGAGCCACATATGTAACGATATCCTTCTCCATTCTACGCCACCAATAATGCTGCCGCAAATCCTGATACATCTTTGCGGTGCCCGAATGAATAGAGTAACGGGAGCTATGAGCCTCCTCTAAAATTCACTCTCGAAGACCATCCATATTAGACACACAATTCCGACCCTACAATCTCAAAACTCCATTATCACCTATAGTAACCAGCTTGGCACCTCCTTGCTGCACCGTGTCACTAAGGAAACACAAATGGGGATCATCATACTACCGATCTAGAATACGCTCCAATGATGAAGAACGAGTGACTGTGCAAGCTAACATTCGACTGGGCTTAGAAACATCCAGCCTCACGAACTGATTGGCCAAAGCCTGAACATCCAAAGCAAGCGGTATCTCACTGACTGGAATATTAGTGAGACTGCCCATACTGGCTGACTTCCTCCTTAAAGCATCGGCCACCACATTGGCCTTTTTCGGGTGATATATGATGGTGATATCATAGTCTTTCAACAACTCCAACCACCTCCTCTGCCTCAAATTCAACTCCTTTTGATTGAACAAATACTGAAAACTCTTGTGATCCGAGAACACCTCACATGCCACGCCATATGGATAATGCCTCTGGATCTTCAACGCATCGACAATGGCTGCTAACTCCAAATCATGAACCAGATAGTTTTTCTTATGGATCTTCAATTGTTGCGAAGCATAGGCAATGACTTTGCCATCCAGCATCAATACTGTTCCAAGCCCAACATGAGATGCATAACAGTAAACTGTATAAGGCCCTGAACTTGTGGACAAAACCAACACCGGTGCCATAGTCAGAGCTGTTTTGAGCTTTTGAAAGCTCACCTCGCACTCATCCGACCATCTGAACTGAGCACCCTTCTGGGTCAACCTGGTCATCAGGGCTGAAATAGATGAAAACCCCTCTACGAACCAATGATAGTAGCCTGCAAATCCCAAGAAACTCCGAATCTCTGTAGCTAATGCTGGCCTAGTCCAGTTCTTGACTGCCTCAATTTTCTTCAGATCCACCTAAATACCCTCTACTGATACAACATGACACAGAAATGCAACTGAAGTCAACCAGAAATTACGCTTAGAGAATTTATCATATAACTGACTATTCCTTGGAGTCTGAAGAACCACTCTAAGGTGCTGCTCGTGCTCCTCCTGGCTGCGGGAATATATCAATATATCATCAATGAATACTATCACGAAAGAATTCAAATAAGACCTGAACACTCATTTCATCCAATCTATAAAAGCTGCTGGGTCATTTGCCAACCCAAATGACATCACCAAGAACTCATAATGCCTGTATCGAGTGCGGAAAAATAACTTAGGGACATCGGATGCCCTAATCCTCAACTAATGGTAGCCAGATCTCAAGTAAATCTTTGAAAATACCTTGGTAGCCCGAAGCTGTTCGAAAAAATTATCAATCCTCGACAGCGGATACTTATTCTTGATTGTAACCTTGTTCAATTGCCAGTAATCAATACACATTCTCCTTGATCTATCCTTCTTCTTAACAAATAACACAGGCACACCCCAAGGCGAAAAACTAGGTCCAATGAAACCCTTCTCAAGAAAGTCTTGCAATATCTCCTTTAACTCTTTCAACTCAGGTGGGGCCATGCGGTACGGCGGGATACAAATGGGTTCAGTTCTCGGAACCAGATCAATGCAAAATTCAATGTCCTTTTCAGGTGGAATACCCGGCAGGTCTAAAGGAAATACCTCCGGAAACTCCCGAACAATGGGCACATAATCAATAGGAGGGACCTCAACACTAGAATCGCGAACATACGTCAAATAGGCCAAACACCCCTTCTCAACCATACGCCGAGCCTTCACAGAAGAAATAACATTACGGGTAGATTGACCAGAAGTCCCTCTCCATACTAAATGAGGCACAACCGTAAGGCTAAGGTCACAGTCTTGTCATGACAATCCAAGATAGCGGGGTAAGGTGATAACCAGTCCATCCCCAATATAACATCAAAATCAGCCATGTCCAGAAGCAACAAATCTATACAAGTCTCAAGGTCTCCAATCACCACAATACAATAACGATGGACTCAATCTACCACAATAGAATCACCCACCGGTGTAGACGTATATACAGAGACACTCAATGAATCACTAGGCATAACCAAATACGATGCAAAATAAGATGACACATAGGAGTAGGTAGACCCTGGATCAAATAAAACTGAAGCATCTCTACCACAAACCAGACTATTACCTGTAATAACTGAATCAGAAGCCTCAGCCTCAGGCCTAGTTGGAAGAGCATAATAGCGGGGCTGGGCCC
This sequence comes from Nicotiana glauca, assembly GCA_026770625.1. NCBI lineage: Eukaryota > Viridiplantae > Streptophyta > Magnoliopsida > Solanales > Solanaceae > Nicotiana > Nicotiana glauca. The sequence continues at coordinate 265,132 of MU726739.1, read as the reverse complement.
CACCATCCTGGACTACATCTATTGGACGGCCTGCTGCCGGCTGGCCTCCACCTCTAGCAGCCTTAGCTCCACCTCTAGGACCTCTACCTCCACCTCTAGCACCTCTACCCCCACCTCTAGCTGGCTGGCCGGCCTGTGCAGCACTTGGTGCCTGAACCATAGCACGGGAACCCTGATGCAGAGAACTGCCCGAAGCTCGAGGGAAATACCTAGCAATGTGCCTCGTGTTGCCCCAAGTAAAACAAGCCCTCCGCTACTGGGGCTGACGACCTTGGAAACTCTAAAGCGGTGGTGCACTGATAGGAGCTGGTGGTGCACTATAGGACTGCTGATTAGAATACTGCATCTAAGGACCATGGCCACCTGAAGCACCATGAGAAACCTAAAGTGCTAACTGAAAAGGCCTAGGAGGATAGCCTCTATCATACAAATCCCTACCTCCAGACGAGGTACCACTGAATCTGCCTGAATGACGGGGTCTCTTGTCTACCCCATGACCACCCCCCTGTGATAGTACCATCTCAACTCTCCGAGCCACATTAGTTGCCTCCTTGGAAGGATATCTCACTCCCAGTCTCTCTAGCCATCTGGAGACGAATCGGCTGAATGAGTCCAGCAATGAACCATCTCACTCTCTCCCTCTCAGTGGGAAGTATGATAAGATCATGGCGAGCCAAATCAATGAATCTGGTCTCATACTGGGTCACAGTCATAGATCCCTATTGGATGCACTCGAACTGCCTCCGATAGGCCTCTCGCTGTGTGATAGGGAGAAAATTCTCCAAAAATAGTTGTGTTAACTACTCCAAGGTCAAGGCTGGCGATCCTTCTGGTCTATCTAAGAAATAATCCCTCCACCAAGTCTCGGCAGATCCAAACAAGCGAAATGTGGCAAAGTCAACCCCGTTGGTCTCAACTATCCCCATGTTCCGAAGAACCTCGTGACAGCTGTCCAGATAACCCTGGGGATCCTCAGTAGATGCACCGCTGAAAGTAGTAATAAAGAGCTTGGTGAACCTGTCCAATATCTACAAAGCATCAGCAGACATGGCTACACCATCATCGGTCTAAGCTACCATACCCAGCTGAACTGCTCCAACTGGCTGAGACGCTGGAGTCTGAAACTGGGGAGCTACCTGCTCCGGAGTGCAAGTAGTAGGAGTCTTGGCTCCTCCTCGAGCCTAAGAGACGGCTGGTGCTACCAGAAGTAAACCTGCCCTGGTGACGCTCTCCATAAGGCCCACTAGACGGACCAGAGTATCCTGAAGAATTGGGGTAGCAATAAACCCCTTTGGGACCTGAGCTGGGCCCACCAGAACAGCTGGGGCCGGAACTTCATCATCAAAGTCAACCTCAGGCTCAGCTACGGGTGTTGCTGCCCTGGGCCGAGCTCTGCCCCTGCCTCGGCCTCTAGTACGACCTTGGCCTCGCCCTCTGCTCCTCGTGGGAGCTACTGATGGGGGCTCAGGCTGCTGATTGGTAGATGGGAAAGCGCGTGTTCTTGCCATCTATGAAAAAACACATTAGAAATGTGATTAGTACTGAGAAAGCAAACCTACGATAAGAAAGACAAATGTGAAGTTTTCCTTACTCTGTAGCCTCAGAGGGATAAATACAGATGTCTCCCTACCGACCCCTAAGACTCTACTAATCTTGTCCATGAATTGTGAGACCTATGTAACCTAGTGCTCTGATACCAACTTGTCACAACCTTAATTTCCCACCTTCGGGAGTCATGATGGCGCCTACTCGAAGAATCTAGGCAAGCCACGAAAATACAAAAATTCTAACTCTTTCATTTTTAATACTTTTTAATAACTTGTAATAACAGGTGATCAACATTGAAATAATAGCGAAAGATGAAATTAAGTTGAAGACTTAGATAAATATAATACCAAAATCGATATGAAAATCTGACATATGTCTCTACCCAAAAACCTGTATCATAATATTCATGGATTGGCTATGAATGCTACATACAAGTGTCTGAAAAAGGAAATACAGTCTATCTTGGATAAAAATGAAAATAGAACATCTAAGTAGATAGAGGAGACGTTGGGCCTACAGACGCCTACAGGACTACCTTGGAATCTCTGTGGACTGAAGGTTGGCTCCCCTACTGCTGTTTTCCTAATACTGTTACGGGATCTGCACATAGTGCAGAGTGTAGCATCATCACAAACGACCCCATATGTTGGTAAGTGCCTGGCCTAACCTCGGCGAGGTAGTGACGAGGCTAGGACCAGACTCCAGATAAACTTGCGTATATACGAATATATAGTGGAAAATAAACTGGAACATTCGGTTCACATCTTGTTGCAGGCGTGCGACCCGATCCCATTTCTCATATCTTGTGGCAGGCGTATCACCCACTCCCATTTAATTATATCTTGTGGTTGGCGTACCACCCGTTCCTATTTCATCGAATCTCGTGGTAGGCGTACCACCCGCTCCCATTTCATTAAATCTCGTGGTAGGCGTACCACCTGCTCCCATTTTCATCAAATCTTGTGGTAGGCGTACCATCCACTCCCATTTACAAGCCAACAAAAAATTACAAGGAATCCCGGCAAGGGAACAAAAGAAATCTGATAACTTCCCGGCAAGGGAACAAAAGCAATATAATAAATTCCCGACAAGGTAACAAAAGCAATATAATAACTTCCCGGTAAGGGAACATCACAATCAAAACAAACATCCCGGCAAGGGAGACTTAGCTATAATCAATCCTAACTCAACTCCAACTCAACTCAGTTAATACCAATACTCAATCGTAAATAAGATCCACGAGAATAAACTAAATCTTTGCCCAATATCAAGAATCATCAATTAAAGCATCCGTAGTAACTTTTAAGAACGCAACAACTATCAATTTAAGAATCACGGTCATGCTCAACACCAACGTATAGATAATCGTCAGCAGGTCTACACGTCGTACTTAACAAGAAAAAATAAGCAAAATAGGACACATCTCCTAATCCCTCAAGCTAAGGTTAGACCGGACACTTACCTCCAACTTCCACAGCCAACTAAAGCCTCAAACACTGCATTTCCTTTCGAATTCGGCTCCAAATCTATCGTATCTATACATAATCGATTTCATAACATCAATAAACGCTAAATTATTCAATCCAATGCCTAATTATAGCTTTCTAATCATTTTTCCGTAAAATCCAAAAATCGACCCAAGGCCTGCTTGGTCAAAACACGAGGTTCGAACCAAAATCCGATCCTCCATTCACCTACGAGCCCAAATATATAATTATCTCCAGAATTCGACCCCAAAACAAGATCTAAATCACAATTTATCAAAAAGCCCTAACTCTACCCAAATCCCTAATTTTCTACCCTTAAGCTCATGTTTTAGGCCTACAAATCTAGTGGGTGTTGATAAAAATGGAAGAAAACAAGTTAAAGATTACTTACCCAAGAGATTATGGTGAGGAAATGCTTCAAAAATCACCTAAGAGCTTTGGAGAAAAAGAGGTTTGTGAAAATCCCGTAAGTGTTCTATTTTTTAGACTTAAAAATAACTGGGCAAAATTACCCTTCGCGTTCGCGACAGGCTCATCACGTTCCCGATGAGTCAGGCCTGAAGACGTTCGAGTTCGCGACAATAGGCTCGCGTTCGGGGAGATTCAACCTCTCGAGCCCTCACGTTTTCGGGCCAGTGGCCGCCTTCGCGTAGATTAAATGAGAACTCCCTTCCCAGGCCCATTGCCTTACGCGTTCGCGTGTACCTAGACGCGCCCGCGAAGGGTACTCCCCCCCCCCAGCCTCGCATTCGCATCTCAGGCTTCGCGTTCGCAAAGAAAAAAACTGGCACTTGGGATTTTTGCCTTACACGTTCGTGATTGGGACCACACAAATGCGAAGAACGAATTCCATGTGCAATGAACAACAAAATCTGCAACATTTCTTAAGTTCAAAACCCTTTCGAAACTCATCCGAAACACGCCCGAGCCCTCGGGTCTCCTAACCAAACATACACACTAACTCAAGGAAATCATACGAACTTATCCGTGAGATAAAATCGCATAAATAACATCAATAACAACGAATTAAACCTCAAAATCAAAGAATTTTTCTCAAACTTCATAAAACATCATCTTTTGCAATTTAGGTTCGAATCGCATCAAATGACATCTATTTTTCACCAAATTCTATAGAAACATCTTAAATCATATATAAGACCTGTAATGGGCTCCAAGACCAAAATACGGGCCCGATACCATCATGTTCTAATCAAATTTCTTTTCAAAATACTTTAAACAATTTCAAAAAATAATTTTTTTTAAAAATTTATATCTCGGTCTTGGAATCTCGGAATTCGATTTCGGGCATACGCCCAAGACCCGTATTTTTCTACGGACACTACGAGACCATCAATTCACGGGTCTGGGACCGTTTATCCAAAACTTTGACTGAAGTCAAATTAATTCATTTATTAGCCAAATTTTATCATTTTTCAAACATTTTCATATTTAAGCTTTCCGGCTACGTGCCCGGAATGCGTATGCAAACTGAGGCAACTCTAAATAAGGTTTTCAAGGCCTCAAAAATACATAATTTAATTTAAAAGCAAGTAATGAACTTTTGGGTCATCACAAAAATACCCAAAAAGGGACTATTCTTGCAAAATACTATTGGGCAACAATCAAAATGGTAGCTGACCGTCGACAACAGTCAACTATAATTATATTTTTTTTTGAAATAGTCAGTTAAGCGATCGGGGCTGGTCTGGTTAATCGGTTCGAACTTGACTTGACATTTACGGTTCTAACTGGTCCGGTTAACTGGTACCTAAATCCTACACGACACAATCCCTTCCCCGTCCAAACCCAGCCCTGCCCTGCCCTGCCCTCTACCTATCTGTCCAGTCTAAAACTGGTCTAGGCCGGTCCAGAACTAGGTCAACCCGGCCCGTTTGACACCCTTAGTAAATATTCATAAATTTTCTCCCTTATTAACTTAAATGATATATTTACTTTCTCGTTAATTCTAACTTTTCTTCCTTATGTACACTCTTTTTTTCTTCAAATATTTGATGATTTCACTCTATATTTTCAATTCTGATTTTCTGAATTAGTTATATATTTTTTTTCATATTTGATTGATCCATACAACAGAAAGCAAGTTCTTTTGTATCTCATCTTTCTTAACTAAAAAATTTTCGAGGGCAATAGCGCAAGGTTCGAACTAGACCTTTTATCACTTAAATATCATGTTTTTGTCTAAGGGAGAGTTTAAAATCATGATATGAGCCTAATCTCACTACGTGTGTGTTTCTTTTATGTCTCATTTGATATGGGATTTTATAAAAATTTAAGGGCCTTTTAATAAAATTTGGATTTAGTCCATATAATTCATTGAGCCGCCTCCGAGACTTCCACTTGATATTGACAAGAAGTGTAACAACTAATAACTACTAGAAAAATACTAGATTGTATAGTTTCTGAAGATTTCATAATATAATGGATTATATGTGATAGAATCTGAATTTATTTCATAAACACAAATTTAACATGAAGAATCTTGAAAGGGCCAGAGGATTGAGGAGATAAGGAAGAAGAAGAAGAATTTTAATGCACTATTACATCAGCTAAGTGCTATACATAACCAATATAACTACTTCTCACATGCTATTCACACGTGCACTATGCATCGACTAAAATACCCCTTCAATGATCGTTCTTTTGTCCCAATACTCCCCCTCAAGCTGGATGGTAAAAGATATCTAACACCCAGGCTTGGAAACTAGGAAACAATGGTGTGCAGTAGTCAGTCCCTTTGTTAACAAGTCTACCAACTGAAGTGAAGGGGAGACATAGTATGGTTCAATGCGACATGACTTAATTTTTTTCCTTACAAAATGACAATCTATTTCAATGTGCTTTGTCCTTTCATGAAAGATAAGATTCCTAGCTACTTGCATTGCTGTATTATTATCATAGAATAAATAAACATATTTGGATTTGTGTATTCCCGACTCTTCTAATATTCCAGCAAGACAAGTTATCTCTGTAGTCACAGCTACCATATTTCAATACTCATCCTCTGGAGTATTTTTCTGATTTTTTGCTGCATCTTTAACTTTCAAGATATTAGTGAATTTCCCAACTACACTACATAACTTGTTACTGATCTTCTTCTGTAGGGGCAGGATGTCCAATCTGAGTCATAATATGCACTATGACTGTCAATAGATCTTGCTTCCATTAGTAAGCCTAATCTTGGTTCTCCTTCAATATACCTTACTACTCTTAGAGTTGCTTTCATGTGTGAGTGTTTTGGCTTTTGTATAAACTGGCTCAAGCTTTGGGCTACAAAAATTATATCAGGTCTAGTAATGGTTAAATACATTAGTGTAATGACCCGGCTGATCGTTTTAAGCTCTAGCATGTCGTTCGACGATTTGAGGCTCTGAATAGCTTTACCTAATGTATAGGACTTATAGGTATGGTCGGAATTGAATTTTGGGAAGTTCAGAGTAGATTTGGATGAAAAATTCTAATTTCGAAATATTTAAGTTGGAAGAATTGATTAATATTTGATTTTTGAGTAAAAGGCCCTAGAATAGGGATTTGAAGGTTCCAATAGGTTTGTATTATAATTTTGGACGTGGGCATATGTCCGGATCAAGTTTTGGATGACCCTGGAGCATTTCAGCGCATATTGTGGAAAGTTAACATTTTGGATAAATTTCTCTAAGTTTGGGTTGGAGTGGATTTGGGTATTAACGATGTCTGTTTTGGGATGCTGAGTGCAGAAATAGATCCGTATGGTAATTATGGTCTCAGGAGCACGTCTGGATATAGATTTGAAAGTCGGTAGGTCATTCTAGTGTTAATTGGCAAAGTTGGGATGTTGGATGATTTTGGAAAGTTTGACAGGGAGTGGACTTTTTGATATCAGGGTAGGATCTTAATTCGAGAAGTTAGAATAGGTCAGTAATGTAATTTATGACTTGTGTGTAAAATTTGAGGTCAATTGGATGTGATCTGATAGGTTTCGGCATCAGATATGGAATTTAGAAGTTCAATAGTTTGTTAGGTTTGATTTATAGTGCGATCATGATTTTAATGTTGTTTGATGTGATTTAAGGCTTTTAATAAGTATGTATTGAATTTTGGGATATGTTGGTATATTTGGTTGAGGTTTCGAGGGCCTCGGGTGAATTCTGGATGGTTAACGGATAGGATTTTGCACTGAAGAAAAAGCTAAAGAATATGTGGTTGCTAGTATAATCGCTTATGCTTGGAAGATTCATTACAGAAGCGGCCTTGCAGAAGCGAGGAAGAGGTCCGCAAAAGTTTCTAAGAGCGAACTGGGCAGAGGCCGCAGGTGTGAAGGATTTCCCGCACCTACGAGATCGCAGATGCGATCGTTGTAGTGCAGAAGCGGATGTTGGCCAAGAAGGCCTGGGCCGTAGAAGCGGAAAACCAGGTGCAGGTGTGCGAGTGCAAAAGTGCTTGAGGCCCGTAGAAATGAGGGTTCTTGGGTTATGCTGAAGCGGGACCTGCGATGGATCATCCGCAAGTGCGGAGCCGCATGAGTGGCTACTGTTTCGCTAGTGCTAAGGTAGGTCTGGGCAATGAGTTCTTTTAAAACGAGGGTTTGGCCCATTTTCATCTCATTTCGTCATTGGAAGCCAATTTTAGAGCCATTTTTTAGTGCCATCTTCATCAACTATAATGGTCTAAGTGATCTATTCACATTTTGAGTTAAATATATGAGTTTTATATCAATTCAAGCATGAAAATTGCTAGAAATTGTGGGATTTTGAAAGAAACCTATAAATTGATATTATTGGATTTTGACCACGATTTTGGGCATGAAATTGAGAATAAATTATATATTTGAGTTCGTGGTATTATGGGTAAAGTTAAACTTCGAAAATTTTTTAAATCCGGGCACGTGGATCCAAGGGTTGATTTTATTGACTTTTGAGAGGAATTGGGAATTGTTATGAGTTGATTTATTATGAGTATTAGAGTATATTTTTATTGGTTCGAACATTGTTTGACTAGCTTCGGGGCGAAGGTCATTAGTTTGAGGTGTTAGAGATGCGTAGCTAGTACGGTTGCGTACTCGATCTGGGTGGCTTTTAAAATATTCAAATTAAGGTAAACACGAAAGAAAAATAAACACAAGAGGCTCGAGGTAGTTCCCACCTAATAAAAGAAAAAAATTAAAAAATCAAAAATAAAAATAAAAATCCTACGAGTTCTACTTTCCGCCTCTAAATACAAATACTTCGGGGCATACCTCAGATAAATATATATACAAATTCTGCGAGGCATTCCCCGAATAATAAACTAAAATATGACCTCTCGCCTCAAAAGAAACTAAAACACAAACGATCTAATATTTTGCCTACCCAAATGTGGTCAGCCTAATATGCTCCTAATGATAGGAAATAAAATTAAAACAACAAGATAAACATAACACTAATCTTCATTCATATGCAGACAACATCGATAACTTGATTTCCATTCGATACTAGATTTAATATTAACTCTAGATTCTAAAAGAAATTCTATGAAACTAGATCTATTATTAATCTTACGAGAGAAAGACAACTCAGTTCTATTTAACTACTGCTATTAAAACAAACATGAATGCTAATTTTAAACTTCTTTTTTAATATTTTTTTAAGAAAAAAAACTATATTAACTAAGAAAAGCAAAATTCTAAGCTTAACATCACTGAAGTCCCGCATAATTTTCCAAATTTAAAGATTGTTACATGAATAAAATTCAAATCTAATAAATTAAAGAGGCATTATTCACTCAGGCCGGGAGATGCCGAATTTTAATCTTGTGATGAAACTTAATCCAAATATCCAATTGATTAATCCCAAAACCTTCACGTCAGTCAAGATTTTAATGTCACAGAAAATTTATCATAAAAGACAAAATTTCAGAATGGGAGTAATAGTCATCCATTAACAGAAAGATCTCAAAACAACACCATGAAAAGCAAATAACGAGTTCATAAGTCAGAGAGATTAGAGGGACGCTCAGCTCTTTGAATCAGAAAATGTTTAAAGCCAGGAAACCTTGGACAACGACCTTCGGTGGAACCGTGAATCTGATTGACCCAAAATGGAACTCTAGCAACCTCTTTGACTTAACCCGTAAATCCCCAAATGAAACAGTGACGAGAAAAATACGGGTATTCTAACCTTGAAGTTTGCAAGGGATTGAATTTGTTGGTTTTATATTCACCGTTGAGTTGTACAGTGGCTAATTTTCTTCAGTGTTGGACAAAAGCTACAAGAATAATGAAAATTCAACTATACTACGTGTTGGCCCAAGTTAAGATGAAATTTTGAAGATTGACAAAATGAACTCAGTCATGAACCAGGTGCATCATGTGAGACACAGTGTTGATATACGTACACATGTGACATACGTGTGAAGAAGATAAGTCTCAAGGATCAGCAACAATATCTTCTGAGTTGATTGAAAAGGTTGTATAGGATAAGGAGTTGAAGTCTCTTTATGTGAAGAGAACTACATCCGGATCAAGGATAAGGATTGGAGTTTGAATTGTTCTAGGACTCGAATTTGATGAAGGATCAGCAATTCGAGTTATAATCAAACTTTGATTACTAACTCTATAAATAATAATGATTGTTCTCTTTTACAGGTGATTGCACATATGCAGAAGTTAAACTAAATTGAGAGCAAAAGAGCTAGGTGATTTTGCAAGCAATTTGTGTGTGATTCAAGTGTGCAAATCTGAAGCTACATGAACTAGAGTGAAGAACCAATTCCATTGTGTCTTTCTTTATTTCTAGTTCAATTGTATTAGGTGTTTTCATATTGTACCTTTAAGCTTTATCTAGAAGCAATTATATTAGGTATTTTGAGTATTCAAGTTAGAGTTAACTTGAAGGTGTCGCATCAGTTGAGGCTTTGTGCTACACTAGGATTAGAGTTTAATCCGTAGGTTTACAAGAGTTTGTAAATGATGTTTTGGCTCAGTGATTTTAGTGGAAGTTTGGAAAAATCCTACTGAGTAGTAGGTCGTGGTTTTTTCACCTTTTGAGCCAGGTGTTTTCCACGTAAAAATCTCTGTGTTCTTTATTTGATGCACTCTTAATTCCCAGACAATCATAGTAAGTACATCTAGAAGAATCAGGTTCTTCTAGTGCGAAAATTAGGTACCACACAAATCATCCCCCCTCTTGTGTGGTATTGACGTTTATAACATCACTACGACTAAATCTTGAAGAGGAGAATAAATTCCCTGGTGAGTCAAAGACCATGAATATCCGTCCTCCTACCTCTTTGCTTTATCTCCGTGCACGTTTTTTTGTGTGAATATGAAAGGTATTGCCGTATTTTCGGCGAGTTTGGTTGTGCAGGGGTGGCAGGTGAGGGCGGTAGAGGCAGCGCCAATTCTGGGGTAAGGAATTTTGTTGGTCTAGGTGAAGAATAGGAAGAAGACGAAGAAGAGATCCCCTCTAGAGTTAGTGGTATGGGAGATTAAACGAGGAAGGGCAAGTTGGGCTAGGTCTTATTGGGCTTTAAAATTTGGCCAAAGCCTAGAAATGGTCCTCTCTCATTAAAATGGGATAAACCAACCCACAAACTCACTCTTCCTTCTAAAAATAATATAAAATTTATAATATAATAATATAAAACTAATCCTAATTAATTAAAATAAATAATATTATATTGTAAAATTATTTTTGTATTATTTTCAAGATTCTATAAAAATAAAAATCCTAATAAAATAGTATGACTAAAAACGTTAATAAAACAATTTTTGTAATTTTTATTTTTGTGATAAAATTAATGTAAAAGAGTCAAAACTAGTTAAAATAGCCATAGTAGACCTAAAATAAATATTTAAACGCTAAAATGTGTAAAATCTCTAGGAGGGTCAAAATCACATGTCTACAGCTGTCCCTCTTTGACTAAAAACACGAAGAGCTTTCAGAAAAAGAAGGATGAGACATATTTTTTGACCCAACCCTTGTTTAAAGAGACAAAATAAAGGACATTGTGACCCAACCCTGGTATCTGAGCTGCCTACTTATCCTTGGCTATAAAGGAATCAGGCCACGTGTAGTTTAGAAGTAGGAATAGTGATGGAGTATACCGAGGTGGAGAGGCGATTAAAGTGTCGTTCCATTGAGGTTCCGGTCCGCGTCCTGTTATTATATCAAAATCTAAAAACAAAAAAGACTAACTAATCCTCTCAGCTGTGAGTTATAAGATTGATCTTGAGTCTTGAATGGTTCTTCATGTAGATTTTAGATTTGAGTAGGTGCTAGTTAATTCTTCTTAAGATTTTTGGATCACGACTAGACATGCAAAGCTTGTGGCTAAGTCGTGTCTTGAGCAATCCATATCTGGTCTCCGCTTGTGCATTTCAGCTACTTTTTTTTCTTCTTTTTTTCTGGATTGAGACTACTTTTGTTAGTCATCTCGGATTGTTGAGTCGCATTCTTGCCGCGAACTTCTGCTACTTCTAAATTGAATTGAATTCTGAAATGACTTCCCTCATTCTTCAAGTGGGTGCCTGCTACTGACTTGAAACTTGAAATAATTCCTAAACAAATTTCCTTGTTCTCCTGGTGGGTGCCTGCAATCCAAACAACAACACAAACAAAATTTTTTGCCCGAGTTTGCACTAGGAAGATTTGTGAGTTGTTAGCAAAATTGTAAATCGCCTATGCTATTGATGCAATGATGAGTGTAAAACTGAGGACTCGACTCGGATGTGCGTCTCCTGTGAGTAAAACCAAGAAAATTTGGCTTGCAAATGCATCTGCTAAAAATTAAACCTGAATGACCCAAACTAGGAAGTGCGTCTCCTAGGGATGAAATCTCAATTTAGGAAGTGCGTCTCCTAAAAGAATAACCTGCAAGACCTAGATTAGGAAATGCATCTCCTCGGGTGAAATTTGAATGAATAAAACTAGGAAGTGCGTCTCCTAGGAGTGAAATGTCAATTTAGGAAGCGTGTCTCATAAAAGTGTATATTGAAAGACCCAAACTAGAAAGTGCGTCTCCTAGGGATAAACCTTGAATGACTCAAACTAGGAAGTGCATCTCATAGGGATGATACTTGAATGAACTAAACAAGGAAGTGCATCTCCTAGGGTTGAAATTTTAGTTTAGGAAGTGCAACTCCTAAAACAAAATATAACCGAAAGACTCAGACTAGGAAGTGCATCTCCTAAGGGTGTAACTTCATTGACTCAAGCTATGAAGTGCATCTCGTAGGAATGAACTTAAATGACCCAAAACAAGGACGTGCGTCTCCTAAGGGTAAAATCTCAATTTAGGAAGTGTGTCTCTTAAAAAAAAAATATAACCTGAAAGACCCAGACTAAGTAGTGCGTCTCCTAGGGTTAAAATTTCAATAACTCAAAGTAGGAAGTGTGTCTCCTAGCAATGAACTTAAATGACCCAAAACTAGGAAGTGCGTCTCCTAGGGGTAAAATCCCAATTTAGTAAGTGCGTCTCCTAAAACAAAAATATAACCTGAAAGACCCAGACTAGGAAGTGCGTCTCCTAGGGTGAAATTTCAATTTAATAAGTGCGTCTCCTAAAACAAAATATAACCTGAAAAAACCAGACTAGGAAGTGCATCTCCTAGGGGTGAAACTTCAATGACTCAAGCTAGGAAGCTCCTAGGGGTGAAACTTCAATGACTCAAGCTAGGAAGTGCATCTCCTAGGAATGAACTTAAATGACCCAAAACTAGGAAGTGTGTCTCCTTGGGGTAAAATCCCAATTTAGGAATTGCGTCTCCTAAAACAAAAATATAACCTGAAAGACCTAGAATAGGCAGTGCGTCTCCTAGGGATGAAACTTCAATGGCTCAAACTAGGAAGTGCGTCTCCTAGAAATGAACTTAAATGACCCAAAATTAGGAAGTGCGTCTCCTAGGGGTAAAATCTCAATTTAGGAAGTGTATCTCCTAAACAATATAACCTGAAAAACTCAGACCAGGAAGTGCGTCTCCTAGGGGTAAAACTAAGAAATGAGTCTCCTAGGAGTTAAATTAAATTACCCAAAACCAGGAAGTGCATCTCCTAGGGGTGTAATCTCAATTTAGGAAGTGCGTCTCCTAAAACAAAAGTATAACCTGAAAGACCTAGACTAGGAAGTGCGTCTCCTAGGGGTGAAACTTCAATGACTCAAACTAGGAAATGCATCTCCTAGGAATGAACTTAAATGACCCAAAACTAGGAAGTACGTCTCCTAGGGGTAAAATCTCAATTTAGGAAATGCGTCTCCTAAAATTAGAGTATAACCTGAAAGAACCATACTAGGAAGTGCATCTTCTTGGGGTGATGTGTGACCTTCTAAATTGTCTTTGCGTAAGCAGAATTGGGGCATTACACCTGAAAAATTCAAGCTTTGATATGAACATAGCCTTTATCCCTGTTTCAGACAAAGAAAAATTGTGAGTTTAAAAATGGTGGTTAGTTTGTGGCCTTGACTACTAGGGCAATTTCTCATGCACTTGTCATAATCAATTTGGACTTCAACTTGGGAGACACTGCTTGTTATCGGCTGATAGCTTTTCTAGACAACTCTTATCACAAGAAATATTCCTGATTCGTTCAAGTCCAATACCTTATTCCCCATGCATTGCACTCGTGTTCCAACATTCACCAAATATTTGCATTTTACATCAATCCCAAAGAACATCTACTATCACTAACTCAGCGCACACACCATTCTACTTTGTCTTATGCCATTTTGATGTGCCTGCCAGACTCGGCTTTCTGTATTTTGAAGTCATTTCTCACTTGTTTCGACAAAAGCAGACTCAAAAGGCACTCAAACAAAACAAGAGGAACAATGTATAGAGAAAAATGAGAAGAGATGGTATCTAACAAGAAGGATTTTTCACCTAGGAAACGAATACATTGGAAACTATTATGATTTGAAGGCCACCTCTACTGATCATGACATGTATTTTGGATTAAGCGGCTTGATCTGTCAAGCGAATCTAATCTTTAACTCTTGTTATGCTTCTAAGCTATGAAGTTGGGCTTCAACACTACAATTGTCTTGTCTGATCCACAATCCTCAGTCGACTCGTAGAGCCCTGAAGGGTTTTCACCATCAAACATCTCATTTTGCTCTTTTTCTCAACTCACTACCGCCTTATGGTGCCCATGAGGGTTTTCACCATTAAGACTCTCTCATTTTATCATTTTCTCCATATGTGCTAAGAACAAGGCATTACCCATGATACAAGAAGATCATACTTTTACCACACACTTGATTTGGCATCCTCAAAGAATGGCCGGAAGGTCTTTCTTTGGATCATAATGTAAGATTCTGGAAAGGGTTGGAAAAAAAGGATGACATTAAGGCTCAAAATAATTTAAAATGAAAAGGTTCAAAATGACAACTTTTGGAATCAAATCTTTTGACCAAAATTAAAACTACTACCCCAGTTTCTTGGAGTTTGGGAATTTGTTTGATGGGATTTCTAAGAAAATCTACCCCACTCTTGACTTCGGGGGATTATAAAATATTTTATACTTGGTGCGACCAAACCATAAGTCTACCTACGTATCTTGTGATGAAAAGAATCAGGTCGAACGTAGTTCAAAGTTCTTGTTTTGTTTTTGTTGCTCTTTTTTCTCTTTTTTCCATTTTTTCTTTTTTTCTTTTTCTCTTTTTTTTTAATTTTGATTTTTTGTTTGTTTGTAGTGAACTTTCTAAAACAAACCTATGGGGACATGAACATCTTTTCTTTTTATGACTCTAACTTGATTCCAGAAGAGAGGAGGTCAAATAAATCAGGACTGGATCAAAGGGTTATCGAAAGTTATAAAGTGTTTGGGTAGATGAAAGATGGCCTTCCAATTTCTAAGAATAACAAGTATAACACATGCAGCTTGAAGATGAAAAATGAAGAACATGCATAGCATTCCTTTTGCAGTATCGACATTGATATCACATATATGCCTTCCACCTTTTTTTAGTGCCCTGTCAAGTACAAAGCTCTTGTTGGGTGATTTCTTCTTCAAAGTGGATGTGTTGCGTCAGTTTAGAGCAAACTCCCTTGGCTTTATGTTGTAAGAGCACTTGAACTCATAGTTGCTTGCTTCAAATTATCTGGGACACACTCTCTTCTAAAAATTCTTGTCATCCTATAAACTTCCAAACGATCTGCCCCAATTTCACACAATTCGAGCTTTAAATGACCCAAAATGTCCAAACCTTTACTTATTTCCCTCAAATGTCCTGTCATCAAAGTTGCTTAATTGTTTCATGATTAGACTAACTTTCAAGACCAGGTTGAGAATTACACGTGCAAGTCATGTCATTAGAGTCACCATGGAAATAACTACAGAAGAAAAAGAGAACTAAAAAATACGGACTAGAAATAACAGAAAACAGGAAATTGCATTAGACATAAGGCAAAAGGGTTTGAACAGTGAAACAAGCAAAACAAAACTTGGGTTACAACCCTGGAACAAACCTAGATAACACTAAACGAGTTACTACGACTAAGGAACTAGGAAAAATAAAAGGATAGAAGGGATTGATTCACAAGATAATATCCCGATTACAATACTAAAATAACCAGGACAACACCAACGGCAATAAAATAAACCACCAAGACTCCTCCCTGGCTAGCCAAGAAAAGAGCATCTTTCCAATCACCAAGCTCAACATCTTAGCCACTTAGTTCCGCATCAATATTACTAGGAACTTCATAAGTCTCCATCACATTTACCTTAGCAAATTGCTTTTGGGTCCCTTTTGCCAACTCATTCTTAAGATCAACTTCCGAAATCGAGACTGATAGCACGGAAAGCTTTGCGGCAAGTGGCTCTCCGAGAATCTAAGAAGAGTTCTCATATTCTTTTTCAACACTAATCATACCCACCATATGCATCTCAGTATGAACAGGCAGTGGACTTTGGCTAGTGTCCACTGCATCTGGATTTTGCGCGACAATGTCACCTACATCAACAAGCTTCTGGACTGCTCTTTTCAGATGCCAACACTTTTCTACGCCATGCACCGAGGCATTAGAGCAAAATGCACACCTTTGAGAATAATCAAAATTCTTTGGAAGAGGTTTCAGCATTTTTATCTGAATCGAATTCAAAATGTCTAATTGCCTCAACCTTTGGAACAAACTAGCATATGATTACCCAATTGGAGTGAAAGTATTTTCTCTTTTGTTGCTGCCTTTTCATTTTATACTCCCGCCTCAGTTGGAACCTCTTGGGAGTAGGTGGTTGATATGCTGAAGAGGTGGGAAAGACATTTGTGGAGGCAGTGGAGGCCATTGCGGGTCTTGTGGATGTAGAGCATATGCCGGTGAATTTTTGGTAGAGTACTGGGAAAGTGGGGTATGACTTTGGGGTTTTGCGGAGAGAAGCAGCAGTGGGATGATTATTTGGAGCACGTGAATATTCATGGGGTCGATGTTGAAGCTAAAAGTGTTGAGCAGGAACCCCCACTAGATCTTGTCGTTGGCGGGGATCAACAACATCTTTTCTGTTTC
>MU726739.1:209006-247269 GCA_026770625.1 Nicotiana glauca | reverse complement strand
CCCCCCCCCCCAATTTACTGAGATGTTCTGAATGTCTTCTGTAATATCTTTCAATTCAGAATAACTCATGATTTGGCCTGAATTGATTCCTTTTCTACCATCTACCCCATTTTTACAACATCATTGAAAGGTTTACCCGAGGTTGGGATCAAATGACTGAATTAGGTGGGCCCCTGGGCTTGTAGGAAAATCTCAATAATTTTTTCTTCACGAATCAGGGGACGGACCCGAGCAGCTTTGTGACGACCCGACCCGTCATCTCAGGAGTTACCGCCCCATTTCCCCCATTTATATGCTTTTTCATGTTTCATTATCAGTATTTGGTGTATTAGAGTTGAATTGGATTGGTTTTGGTAGGGAATGAGACACTTAGTCTCTTTAAGGAAGGTTTGGTTTTGAAAAGTCATTCGGATGTTGACTTATGAGTTAGAAGGATCGGATGTGATTTCGGGTGATTTAGTTAGCTTTGGGAAGTGATTTATGACTTAGGAGTGTGATCAGAAGTGATTTTGGAGGTCTGGTGTAGAATAAGGCTTGAATTGGCGAAGTTAGCATTTTGGCGATATCCGGTTGATACGTGAGATTTTGATCCGAGGTTCGGAATGAAATTCTGAGAGTTTTTGTAGCTTCATTAGTTTAATTTGGATGCGTGTGCAAAATTTCAGATCATTCAGAGGTGTTTTGGTCGGGTTTTTGATCAAATGCGTAATTCGGATGTTTTGAAAGAACTTAGGCGTGAATCCGATGTAATTTGATGGTTTTAGTGTTATTTGTGGTGTTTTGATGATTGGAGCAATTTGAATGATGTTTTAGGATGGGTTGGCACTTTTGGTTGAGGTCCCGGGGGCCTCGGGGTGATTTCGGATGGCTAACGGGATGAAATTTGGAGTTGGGAAATTGCAGGTTCTTGCTGGTATTTGGTATTTCCACATCTACGGAAGGGAACCGCAGATGTGGTTGCACAGGTGCGGTGATGGTCTTGGAAGGAAAAGAACAGCAAATACGGAAGGGAATCTGCATTTGCGAGGCCGCAGATACGGTTGGTGAGTCATAGAAGCGAAGGGGTCAAGACAGGTGTATCCGCAGAAGCTGAAGTTTGTTCGCACATGTGATGTCCGCAGATGCGGAAGGCGGCTGCAGAAGCGGTCTTTTCTTTTAAGTGAGGATCCGCAGAAGCGGAATTATTACCTCAGAAGCGGTAGAGCTGATGTGGAAAAAGGGACCGCAGAAGCGGAAATCCCTGTTATCAGAAGGGTTTTAACGCTCATTTTTGTTCTGCGAAGCATAGTCTAATTCCACCATTTATGAGCAACCTTGAGTGCTTTTTGACGGGGATCGAAGAGAGTTTCAATTGTGATCGATTGGAGGTAAGTTTTATGAGTTAAAAACTTGATTTTATTGTAGAATTATCCATGAAATTCATGAGAATATAGCCAAATTGTATGAAATTAGGGCTTGAGTTTGAAATTCTAAATTTGAGATTTGAGGGGCCATTTGTGGTCCGATTTGAGATATTTTGGTATGCATAGACTCTTGGCGAGATAAGAAACCTGTTGATGTGAAAATTTCTGATATTCGAGAAGTGGGCCCGGGGCTCGGGTTTTGCAAATTTCGTGATTATCGATATTTTTTTAGTCTTTTTGATTGGGTTATGTTCCCTTAGCCTATTGTGATGTATTCGCTCTGATTTTGGATAGATTCGACGTGTATGGAGGCCAATTTGAGGAGCAAAGGCATCGCGAGCTAGAGATTTTGCCGGTTCGAGGTGAGTAATGATTGTAAACGATAGTCTGAGGGTTTGAAACCCCGCATTCGCACATCATAGTGCTGTATTGAGGTGACTTGCATGCCGGATAGCGAGCGTGGGATAGAGCACTATTGGGGATTATGATTTGGCATGTCCCGATTGATGAAATTATTGTGTATTTGACTGAAACTACTTGTTATCATCATAATTTGGGCTGTTTGCCATATTTGGGCTTCGTGCCAATTATTTGAATCTTTCAGGGATTGATATCACCGTTTTAGTATTATTTTTGCATATTATTTGATCTCGGTCCAAGGTTTTAAATACTCTTTCGCAAACTCGGCCATCTTTCTAAGATTTAAAAATTTAAACAATATTTTATTGACGTTTTGAGCTAAGAACCATTATTTTAATATTGCCCAAGAGGCTTATGTGCATTTCTGGACTAAGCATAGATTGGGCTGCGCGCCGCAGCTATATTATATTGATATTGAGGTTGAGATCCTGGTTGATTACATTGATCTTGAGGCCGAGAGCCTAGATGATTATATTGATATTGAGGCCGAGAGCCTGGTTGATGCCACGAGATGGCTTGATATTGCGCTTGGGCTGTAGGAGCCCCTCTGGTGTCTGTACACACCCCAGTGAGCCGTCGACGATAAATAAATGGATGGCTCGGGCTGCACGCCGCAGTGGGTACTAGAGTGTACCATCATATGCATTGCATTGCACTCATGCATTTATTCTTATTTGTATTATCTTTCATAACATTTCTGCACTCTTATTTCATTGGCTTTTATGCTACTCCTTACAATAATTACCTGATATCCTGGCGTTATCTGTTAATGGAGTGTTGTGCCTGAGGGACTGACTTTTGTGCTAGCTTGCACTACTTGTTTCGCATTCATTTACTTAACTGTTGGAAAAATACATTTTCAAAAGAGGTTCTAAACTGAGCCAAGATATTTCTAAAGATTTCACAGTTTCACTATTTTATCAAAGGGTTTACACTGCTCCTAAATAGCATGATGGCTTGCTTTACGTGATTTCTTACTGCTCAGTTGTTATTTACCCTTATTACTCACTGAGTTAGAGTAATCACTTTACTCCCTGCACCTCACATGCAGATGCAGGTATTTGTGCACCCGGTAGCGGGTTCTAGACGATCAGAGGCAAAGCTATAGGAGTAGCGAGTTGACTGCTTATGTTCGCAGCACCATTGTTCTCTCTTTTGGTATATTATATTGGCCTTGTATATTTTTGGTCTTGTAGTTGTATTTATACCCTGATAGATGCTCGTGACTTGTGACACCCCAATTTGGGCTGTGCTGGGTTGTAATTTTGGTAATTAATATCATTAAGTCGTATTTTGCTATTCATTTATGTTTAACTACTTTGAAAGAGACGAATTGGGTTAGTTGGCTGGCCTTGTCTTCACGAGAGGCACCATCATGACTAGTGCGGGGTTTTTGGTTGTGACAAGTTGGTATCAAAGCCTAGGTTACTAGTTCTTGCGAGTCATGAGCATGTTTAGTAGAGTCTCGCGGATCGGTACAGAGACGTCTGTATTTATCCTAGAGAGGCTGCAGAACCTTTAGGAAAACTTCACCTTCTTGAATTCTTATCGTGTGTCCTTGATTCAGCTTGAAAAGAAACTCTTGAAATACCTTCCACGCATTTGTATGCGCACATGAGCGCTCGGTATCAGATTTGCCTTGATGGCTTGTGATTCCCCAGTCAAGGGGCGAGATGTGATCTGTATGACTTTGATGTTGGGCCATTCTGGAGGACTTGAGGCCGGATCTTGCCTATGGCTTGAGCACCGAGGTGCTGATTGTGTGATCAATTGTTTTGAACTTGTATGTTCGGTATTTGTCCCTATTAGCCGGAATGGTGGTTGGATATCCATGCGATGAGTATGTTAGTATTGCGAGATGTATCTATATGACTTGGTAGTGACGAAGAAGTCTACTGGATAATAGATGAACTGTTAAGTGTCCGTTTCCTATTGTGATTTGATGTGTAGCCCGAG
The DNA here is from genome assembly GCA_026770625.1 of Nicotiana glauca. Lineage (NCBI taxonomy): Eukaryota > Viridiplantae > Streptophyta > Magnoliopsida > Solanales > Solanaceae > Nicotiana > Nicotiana glauca. The sequence continues at coordinate 243,490 of MU726739.1, read as the reverse complement.
TATAGGCGCATGAAGAATATTTTCGTGTCTCCTAGTTGGGGAGTGAAGTGCATTACATGTGGAGGTATGAGTTCAGACCCAGAAAGACTAAATGACTGTGTAATGTGTATGACGGTGGAAGGTATGCTGAAATACTAAATTGAGGCAAAGCAGGTGGGTTATCTCCTGCGGAGTGTTCTTAAGTGGTATGGTCCCTATATGTATGTTAGAAGATCTCATGTGTAATTGAAGGGTACATGTTGAAATTTGAAAATTTGGGTCGCTTGACAAAGTGGACTTAACTGATGTGGGGATGGATGCGAGATTTGTAGAGGATTACAGTACTAGATGATCTGTGTTTTCACAAACATGTAAATGATTTGAGTTTAATCTCACTATGGTATTGTGGCATCATTAGAGTAAAAGTGTTATGAGTTGTTGAGTGTTCTTTAATATATGGCTTCAAGCCAAGTTGGGGAGTTTGCTATTAATTAGCTAATTGTACGGTCATGTGCTATGAGGGTTCTGGTTTGAGGCACGCTGGCGAATCAGTTCTGGTTGCGGAAATTGAGCCGAGGATGGCACGAGGGAAGAAAAATTTTGATAAAGGTTATATCGTGCCTCGTAGATGTGTAAGAACCAGAGGACGTCTTAAGCTGTTGTTGGTAAGAATGCTCAGTGCATGGAGCGGGAAGATGTTTGTTTGTATTGGAATGACGTCATATCCTGCGATGTCAGAGTGCTAATGAGGCACGAGTGACTATGTTCGTTTGATCAGGTAAATCGCAGTTCGAATAAGAAGTAAATGACTTTCGAGAATGGTTCGAATGTGTTCAAGATTCTACGTATTACAATCAGGTGTCTTAAGGTTGTGTATGTGGTTAGAGACTGTGTTTTCATTAGAAAAGGTCAAGACTTGTGGTATCTCTATGTTAATTATGGGATTCTATGTATCAATATCTGGAAAGTAAAGGTAACGAATTTAGATTTGCAGGAAGTTCTTCAGAGCAGCGTATTTTGGAATGTGGTGTTCTTGGGAATATTTGAGAGAGGATTCAGTGGCCTATAGGTCTCAGGCATTGTGGTCTTATGCTTGGGTCTCGTGCGATGAGCCCGGTTTGAGGCATTATGGTGCCACAACAAGTGAGAATATCAAGTTGATGTTGAATCAGAAGGGAAATTAGATAGATGGAATAGCTTGATAGTAGACCGAATTGGTATGGAAAGGATATGATTCATTCTTTGTATGTGCTCGAGGTAATAAGCCCTTACAATTATTTTCCAGCAATGCTATTGGGTTTTGATGGCTTGCTAGCTTGGTCAAGTTAAAAGAATTACGTCCTGGCAGATTAATTTATATAAACGGAATTGAGAGAGTTATTGTTGGGTTTTACCGTGGTTTGGAGATGTATGTATTTTTTATGGGCATGCGAAGCATATGATGTGTAATGATTTTCTTCCAAATGGGATCAGTGGAAGTTCTTGGCTAGATGAGTTACAGTTCAGTACTGAAAAGAAGTTCATAAAATTCTTGGGCAACGAGTAGCCTCAGGTAATCAAGGAAATGGTACTTCTAACTGGAAGTGATTGACGGGAGTATTTATCTTAGAAAAAGGGTAATGTGATTAAATTGATGATACTTCGGTAGTATTGCAGCATTTTCTTGTTAGATTGGTTGTTGATATCTGAGTTTGTTTGATGGCACAAGGGAATTTTAGAATATCTTTCGTGGATTGATTGGGTACTTGAGGTGTGGTATGTATTCAAATGGCAGAATTTGGGATCAGGTATGGTGATTCGTGTGCTATAGGGAGTCAGAGACTGGGAGTTCTCATGTACAGACTATGTTGTGGTTAAGGATCATGTGTATCGGCACCATTTAGCGGCCACTGGGATTTGGAGGCCCGAGTGGATCTTTATTTACTAGTATGTTAGATTTTGGATGTGACTTTGAAATTCAGACTGGTTGTCTTAGTGTTATTTTATTCTAAACGATTGCGTTACGGGCTATGCCTGAAAATGCCACCGAATTGAGTGGCGAGGAGCATCGAATTATGTTCTAGCAGAGTGGTTTGTACTTCGAAGACCAGTAGATGGCTGGGGAGGACTGTTTTTCTTAATTGGGCCTTCGTGATGGATGTCAATACATAGGTTTCTACTATTGATTCAGTTTCGGAGTTGAGGGACTTTTCGGATATATTTCTGGTGGTTGGACATGTTGCCAGGCGTGGTTGTGGATTTCGGTATTGATTGGTGTCGGGCACCGTATTGTATGGCTTCGGCAGGAGTTGTAGTAGTGGAAGGAGCAGCTTCAGGTTTTCTTGGTAATGAGTTTGTTAGTAGGCCGATGTGGGTGCGTGTTTAGATTGAGCTGGCTTGGTTGGCCCCGAATTGTATTGTTGAGGGATAGGTTGATTCGATCGTTATTGAGCTTGTTGGTGATCTGAGGAGAGCTATGAGTTGCTTTTCGGTGTTGTCAGACGTTATGATTTGTTGGTTATGGGCACACATGGTGCGGTTCTATTGGAGATTCATAGTGAAAGTCGAGCGGAAAGAGTAATTGGGTGTTTCTCGGTAAATAGAGTCGTGGTTATGAACTTTTGGGGTAGATTTAATTGTTCTATTTCTATGATGTGAGACGGGGCCTCAGCCTTGTGTTGTAATGGTACTGATGAGCTTGAGGTACAATTCTTTCGTCTGAGTCATTTTTTTCATGATTTGAGCATATTCAGACCATTTCTTAGTGGTGCGCGTATTATGCTAGTGTGGCTTAGGCCTGTATTGAGGTGTCATATCACTGGAGTAGTGTGTTGGATTCGAGGTGATCGTTGGGGTCATTAATGAATACGAACAGATTTGATTTCAGCTTGTTGGAAGGATAATATCGAGGTTTGGGTCGAAAATCTATTGTGGTATTCGTCAAAAGGGTAGTGGATTCATGAATGGTCGATCTGAAAAATAGGTACGGTTTGTTGCGTGTCTCATTTATCGTTTGCAGTATATGAAAGTGGTTGAATAAGACTTTAGCTAATAAGGGGTTTTCTATCAGTATTCGGGTGTTGTAGGCAACTGCTATGAATAGAAGTTATCGTTTCGACTGTTTGGGTTATGTGGTATATCATATGATTGCACCCGAGGTTGCAGGTATGGGTTATTACAACCGGTTCGTGACTATTCAATGTATATGTTTTAGGTTTCCATCGTATTGATAGTTTCAGAAGTGAAAGGGTAATTCTATGATTTATAGGCTAGACTGGATTGTGTAATTTCAGTTAGAATATGTCATCAGACCTATATGAGATAGGGTGACGTGGGATCACCCCCGGGTATATGCATGGTAAAGTTATTCAGCTATTGGTTGGCTTCTAGAGCAACTCTGGTACTCTCGAGGATTAGCATTTGTTTATGTTGGGGAGGATGTGACGACCTGACCAGTTGTCTCAGGAGTTACTGCCCAGTTTCCCCTATTTATATGCTTCTTCATGTTTCATTATCGTCATTTGGTGTGTTAGAGTTGAATTGGATTGGTTTTGGTAGGGAATGAGACACTTAGTCTCTTTAAGGAACGTTTGGTTTGGAAAAGTCAACCGGATGTTGACTAATGAGTTAGAAGGATCGGATGTGATTTTTGGTGATTTGTTTAGCTTCGGGAAGTGATTTGTGACTTAGGAGTGTGATAGGAAGTGATTTCGGAGGTCCGGTGTAGAATTAGGCCTGAATTAGCGAAGTTAGCATTTTGGTGGTATCCGATTGATAGGTGAGATTTTGATCCGAGGGTCGGAATGAAATTTCAAGAGTTGTTGTAGCTTCATTAGGTGAATTTGGATGTGTGTGCAAAATTTCATATCATTCAGAGGTGCTTTGGCCGAGTTTTTGATCAAATGCGTAATTCGGAAGTTTTGGAAGAACTTAGGCTTGAATCCGATGTAATTTGATGGTTTTGGTGTTATTGTGGTGTTTTGATGAATGGAGCAAGTATTGGGTTGGCACTTTTGGGTGAGGTCCCGGGGGCCTCGGGGTGATTTCGGATGCCTAATAGGATGAAATTTGGAGTTAGGAGATTGCAGGTTCTTGCTGGTATCTGGTATTTACGCATCTGCGGAAGGGAACCGCAGATGCGGTTGTGCAGTTGTGGAGGAAAAGATCGCAGGTGCGGTGATGGTCTTGGAAGGAAAAGAACCGCACATGCGGAGGGGAATCCGCATATGCGAGGCCGCAGATGCGGTTGGTGAGTCGCAGAAGCGAAGGGGTCAAGTCAGGTGTATCCGCAGAAGCGGAAGTTTGTTCGCAGATGCGTTGTCCGCAGATGTGGAAGGCGACCGCAGAAGAGTCTATGCTTTTAAGTGAAGATCCGCATAAGCGGAATTATAACCGCAGAAGCGGTAGCGCTGATGCGGAAAAAGGGACCGTAGAAGCGGAAATCCCTATTATCAGAAGGGTTTTAATGCTCATTTTTGTTCCGCGAAACTTAGTCTAATTCCACCATTTTTAAGCAACCTTGAGAGCTTTTTGATGGGGATTGAATAGAGTTTCAACTGGGATCGATTGGAGGTAAGTTTTATGAGTTAAAAACATGATTTTATTGTAGAATCATCCTTGAAATTCATGATAATATAGCCAAAATGTAAGAAATTAGGGCTTGAGTTTGAAATTCTAAATTTGAGATTTGAGGGGCCATTCGTGGTCCGATTTGAGAGATTTTGGTATGCATAGACTCGTGGCAAGATAAGGAACACATTGATGTGAAAATTTTTGAGATTCGAGAAGTGGGCTCGGGGCTCAGGTTTTGCAAATTTTGTGATTATCGATATTTTTCAAGTCTTTTCAATTGGGTTATGTTCTCTTAGCCTATTGTGATGTATTCGCTCTGATTTTGGATAGATTCGACGCGCATGGAGGTCGATTTGAGGAGCAAAGGCGTCGCGAGCTAGAGATTTTGCTGGTTTGAAGTGCGTAATGATTGTAAATGATAGTCTGAGGGTTTAAAACTACGGATTTGCACATTATAGTGCTGTATTATGGTGACTTGCACGCCGAATAGTGAGAGTGAGGTAGAGCACCATTGGGGATTCTGACTTGGTCCGTCCCGATTGATAAAATTACTGCGTATTTGACTGAAACTACTTGTTATCGTCATAATTTGGGCCGATTGCCATATTTTTGCTTCGTGCCAATTATTTGAATCCTTCAGGGATTGATATCACTATTTTCGCATTATTTTTGCATATTATTTGATCTCGGTCCAAGGTTTTAAATATGGTTTCCCAAAGTCATCCATCTTTCTAAGATTTGAAAACTTAAACATTATTTTATTGACGTTTTAAGCTGAGAACTATTATTTTAATATTGCCCAAGAGGCTTATGTGCATTTCTCGACTGAGCATCAATCGGGTTGTACGCCGCAGCAGTGTTATAATTATATTGGGGCCGAGAGCCTAGTTGATTACATTGATCTTGAGGCCGAGATCCTGGATGATTATATTGATATTGAGATCGAGAGCCTAGTTGATGCCATGAGATGGCTTGATATTGCGCTTGGGCTGTAGGATCCCCTCCGGAGTCTGTACACAACCCCAGTGAGCGTCGTCGATGATAAATAAATGGATGGCTTGGGCTGCACGCCGCATTGGGTACCAGAGTGTACCGTCATATGCATTGCATTGCACTCACGCATTTGTTCTTATTTGTATTATCTGTCATAACATTTCTGCACTCTTATTTCATTGGCTTTTATGCTACTCCTTGCAATAATTACCTGATATCCTGGCGTTATCTGTTAACTGAGTGTTATGCCCGAGCGACTGAACTTTATGCTTGCTTGCACTACTTGTTTCGCATTCATTTTCTTAACTGTTGGAAAAAGACATTTTCAAAAGAGGTTTTAAACTGAGCCAAGATATTTCTAAAGATTTCACAGTTTCACTATTTTGTCAAAGGGTTTACACTGCTCCTATATCGCATGATGGCTTGCTTTACGTGATTACTTACTGCTCAGTTGTTATTTATCCTTATTACTCACTGAGTTGAAGTAATCACTTTACTCCTTGCACCTCGCATGCAGATGTAGGTATTTGTGCACCCGGCAGCGGATTCTGGCCGATCAAAGGCAGAGCTATAGGTGTAGCGAGATGACTGCATGCGTTCGCACCACCAATATTCTCTCTTTTGGTTCATTATTCCAGCCTTGTATATTTTAGGTCTTGTAGTTGTATTTATACTCTGATAGACGATCGTGACTTGTGACACACCGATTTGGGCTGTGTTGGGTTGTAATTTTGTTAATTAATATCATTAAGTCATATTTTGCTATTCATTTATGTTTAACTAGTTTGAAAGAGATGAAATAGGTTAGTTGGCTGGCCTTGTCTTCACAAGAGGTGACATCACGACTAGTACGGGGTTTTGGGTCATGACAAGCTTGTTCCCTTCATCTGAGACCAAACTTCCTCAAACATTCCTCGGGTTTCTTTTCATCTTAGATAGGGAGGTGCGGTAGTGATAATGTCTAGATTGTGCAGAAAGTATCGAACAAAATCAAGAGCCATGTCATCCCATGCATGTCACTTACTGAAATCTTGATGAGTATACCACTCCAAGGCTACCCCACTAAAACTCTCACTGAAATACACAATCATCAATTCATCTTTCCCTCCAACATTTCTCATTTCTTTTCAGTGACCCCTTAGATGTGCTACTAGATCTCCACGCCCATCATACAAGGTAATCTTTTGCATTTTAAATCCCGTGGGCAGATGAACATCAGGGAACATACACAACTCATTGTATGACATATTAATCTGATTTCCCATCCCTTGGATGCTCTTTAAGGAATGTTCTATACCTTTTAGCTTCCCGGATATCTCATTTCACCCTTCTTTTCCTATGAACTTTTTATTTTCCACGTGAGGCTCATTTCGAAAGCTATGATTATATGAGTCAGGGACCTTTGCGGAACCTCTTAGGGGTAATATTGGTCATCATGAGTTTTAAGTAGGTGTTCGTTGTTGGATCTATGAAGGAAAGATTGTCGAGAAGCTGTGATCGTAGGGATAGTGGACATGACAGGAGGGCAATTTTTAGGAAATGTAGTTGGAGGATGAGTGATGTAGCTACTAGGGTGGTTGGGAAAGCTTTTATAAGCGGGAGAATCTGGAGAGTATGGGGGATCATCTGGAATTATGACTGGAGTTTGGTTAAGGGTAGAATCAAGAAAGCTAGGTGGTGGCGGGGCTGGTGCCTCCCCAGTCATACAAGCATGATACATGTCTGCCATGTGTTATCTTAACATCCTTACCTCTTCAAACAATCCAGTGTCTTATTTGACCAATTGCTTTCGGTCACGAGTATCGGCCAAATCTATTCTGTTGTCATCTGCCATTGCCTTTTGACTTTATATTGTAGAGAAAACTTACCACTTTAAAAACCACAAACCAACCACCCTTCTACTATCGTGAAGATAACAAAGAGGAACCAAATGAAGTCATCATGTTAGCGTTAGGGCATTTAACATCAGATAATCTCACATTATATGCAATGCACCTAGTTATAGTTATCAATTCTAAAATGACTTCGAGGGTACGAAGGTCTATGGCATCATCCCAAATTTTGTTCATTTAAGTCTTCTCTTTTCTTTCTTTTCTAGCACTTCTTGGCTCTCTCATTTTCCTTCCTGTCTTTTCTTTCCGATTATCACTCTTTTCATCCCTTTCATTTCTCACATCCCACAACTTGATTCTCTTTTTTTTCTTTTTTCTTTTTCTTTTTTTTGTTTTTTATGATGATTCGATTGAACTGTCTGTAGGTTGCCTATGTATCATGTCCCTCACGAGTTAGATAAAGCGTAGTTTTAGAAAAGTAATGGATAAAATAAACTAACAAACAAAAATCTTTTTGGATTTTTCATCTATAATTTTTTTGGTTTTTCCAATACAAAACATGAAGTACGATAATGAAAGACTCGACAAACTCAACTAGACTATGATAGTCTCTAACATCACCTAAAAGACGCAGTACTACTGGATAGGACTACAAAGTTAAAGACAAATATAAAAACAGATTTATAACATAAAAAGGCTCCTTAAGCAGCTCCTGAATACAGTGGTCCTGGGGTATCTGTCATGCTCGAGTCCTGGTACATGGGTCATTGAACCACTTTCGCGAAAATGACCCCATTTTGGAAGAATGGCAGATGTGGCCAAAAATGGCTAGACATGCAAGATTTGACTAAGACCCCACGAAGCCAAGAACCTAAGATTTATTAGGAAGACCGGACCTTATGTGGGCTACCTACGTATCCCGCCCCGAAAGACGAGAAACGGGTATGCGTAGTTCGAGATGATTGGATACGGGAGAGAATTTAAAAAAAACACTAATTTAGAGAAAACAAATTTTTGTCTATAAAAAAATTGTAAAATGTGTAAAATATTTTTTGTTTTTGTTTTTCTCATTTTTTTCGAAAAATGATGGGAAAATGTAATTTTTTTTTATTTTTGGTTTTTCATTTTTTTGATCTTTTCTTGAAAAAATTGTGAAAGAAAAATATAACTGGGCCCTACTTGGTTCATTTATGCACTTCACCCTTTTTCCCAAGCATCTGTCCGCCAAATGACCTTTCTACCCTCAAAGGTGCAACATATATCACATAGGGATGAGTGAATGTCCTTCTGGGCCACGTGCCCATTTTGACAAAATTTGGATAGGCGTCCTACAAATGGACACGGTACTTGGGACCGAGCCTTACTAAGTGTAAATAACATGAAGCAAACACGTTTGACCTAAAGGCTGACCTACTTTTGGGGTTCACCAGACAAGGCAACTCGGGGCAGCACGTGGTCGATGGCTGCTTTTCCTCCCACTCTACGCTCCCACGCCATCCCCTAAAGACACAGGTGACTCACACAAAGGCCATGTACGCTCAAATATACTCCAGAAGACTTGTTGTAGAAAGAAGACCCATGGTGATGCAAACGATGACAATTATAAAGCGGTAAAAACATAACAAAAAAAGGATAAACAAATAACCAAAAAAACATGAAATAAGACAAACAAAAGAAATAAAAAAGAAAATAAAGAAAACTATTTACCGTGAAAATGGTAATAACAATTAAATTTGTTGATGGGACTCTAAAAATACGTGATCTATTTTTATGCTAGTTGTTTAAGCAGATAATGCTACATGTATGAAGTTCAGAGATGAAATGCGAGCTAAAATAGAGTTAAAACAAAATCGATGAGCTAGCCAATCGAAGCCTCGGACTGACCGATATAGGGCCTCAAGGTCGATCCCTGGGCTCGGGCTCGAGCTATTAAGGGTAATCGGGGAAGGGCTAATAGTTATAAAACAGATCAGTGAAGGCACTTTATGGCCAATGATAATAAATAAATGAAGATAACAAACAGAGGGCAGCAACATTGAGATAGTATATTAGAGAGAAAAGAGAATGTTTTTCTATATTTCGTGTGGAGTAATTGGAGAGACAAACCCTAAAATGTGTCAAAGACCCCCTTTATATAGGAGGGGAATCCCATCATAGAAAATATATTAATGACAAATAAGTAGGGATGGGATATCTGGTTAATTTCATGATGTAGGTTCAAACCAACCTGTTCAGAATAGCCTGACAGATTTTTCGGCCTTGGCTGCAACCCTTGGGAACTCCCCTCTTTTCTAATATAGCCATTGGTCTGTACTGCTCTGAGGTCGAAACCTGACAGCCCTCGAAGGTAAGCCTCGACCTTGGTCTCAAACATTGAGAGGCACGTTAGCGTGGCACCATAATGATGGGGAAATTGGACCCCCCGATTTTATCGTATACATATAGTCTTCGCGTTTCTTAGAGAAAAAGTGATAAGGAACGGCCTTGAATTCCTTCCTCCTCTGGTACTTTCATAATGGCATTAGTCTGAAGGTGCTAAGATGCGATACATACGCAGCCCCTGAAGATCTCGGCATTGACTATGGCAGTTGGTTGTCTCTTGGCCTTCTTCAATTCTCACGTAAACACTCCCCTTCTTATTTTTTATAACTCATCGAATTCCCAAACCTTGGAAAAGGTTCGCTCTTCCTTTGCTTTCATTTTCTCTCAGGGACGCAACTCTTCTTCTTCTTCAAGAATTTGCTAGGAATGGCAAAAACTTCCGCCTCTGCTTCTTAGGAGATTGTGGCCTCACCCTCTTTGTTTTTATCTCAAGGGGAAACGTGCATACCTCCTTGTGTTGAGGAATGCATCCCAGGTTTTTTGGCGATGGCTTTCAATTTCAAGGCCGAGAGACCTTCTTCAAAGCCAGATCGTCGTGAGCCCGTGACTTGGTACACTAGCTCAAATATGGATGTAAGAAGAGTGAGGGCCGATTGTCTCTGGGGGGATGTCGTGCTCGAGTAAAAGATATTACGACATATAAAGCCGGCTTCCTGAGTGTGTATACATATCTATTTTCTTTAGGGCATGTGGGGCCATCCTCTCCCACAATCGACCCTGTGATTCTCGACATATGTCGGCAATATCAAGTAACCCTTGGCGAGATTCATCTTTCGCTCTGGCGCATTGTTTACATGATCAGGTATTACGAAAATATGATCGAGGAGATGCCCTTCACCCTCTATAACCTAATCAGGATATATAGCCATCGTCTCTTCGCGGGGGCCTAATGATGCTCCATTGTCAAGCGCCGAGTCTCTATTTGCCTATACTAAGGAGCTCAAGAATGGGGGATGGATAAGCCAATTTGTCCGAGTGAGGACTTCTGACCTGATTCTGGTGGAAAAGATGTCGTTCCCCGAGAGGTGGAACATGGAGCCTAAGTATATATGTTATCTAATATTCCTTTGCTTCTCTTTGACCATGTTTCTCCAAGAATTTAACTTTACTTCTTTTGCCATTTTCAGCCGTAACAATCTACGCTGGCGTGATTCTGGATCTCCAGGATTGGATCGTCCATCTCTATTCGATTTGTCGATATGCTGAGCGAGTGAGGCGTGATTTATCCCAAGCTCGGTAGGAAGCCAAGGATCATGGTGAGCTCGGAGCCTTGCTGAGTCGCATCCTATGTTATAAATTGCTATCAGTAGCGTTCTCGTTCCTTGTGTTTAACTTCTACATTTGTGTAGGTCTGGGAGAAGTCCCTTTGATGAAGGGAGCGTTGCCCGTCGAGGAGGATGCACTAGCGCCCGCTGAATGGAAGAAAAGGCAAATGGATCCATCAGAAGGGCCATCAGAATTTAAGAAGGTTAAGGTGGAAGAATCTAAGGCCGATCTGGAAACCCTGACTTCGAAAAATAGTGGGAAACCCCCGAGTTGAAGGTGTGAGGGAAAATAGCTTCCCGATGACCCCCGAGGAGCCTGTAAACTTGGCCGATCCTTGGACCGTAGGGATAACGACTTCTCAGTCGGAGCATGATGTCGTTGTGGTCCAGCTGCATAGCGAGGAGGCAACGGATGGAGTATCGAGTTCTACCTCCAAGCTGGCTGATGGCCAGGATTCCCCTCTGACTGAGATGCCTTTTATATGTAGTTCGGAGGGGCCTAGATTTGGGACCCCGGATGGACAAAGGATGGCCCCGATTGATCCTGCTAATGTTATGGTCGCGATTGATTCCCTTCAAGGAATGACCCTACCTCCTAAGGAAGTTCAATATGACCAGCGTGAATAGCCCTCTGATACAGGGACATCAGTTAAAGGTGGAGATGCGCTTGAGAGACTCCCAACCTTTCTCGGGGGATTTCCTGAGGTCGTTACTTCACTCATCTTTTGTGAGACGAGCAGGCTTTACGAGCGAGTAATTTTTGCTAATCCTGTCCAACGCTCTGGAATATTCTAACTCGTCCTTTTTATGGCTTCAGGCCAAGGCGCTTTAGACCGTGAGAAGGCCTACCATACTGAACAAGTTACTCAGCCCCTGTTTATTATTATTTGAATTTTTGTTAGATCCCAACACTTTAACATCTTGGATCTGATTGGTGCTGTTTAAGAAGTAAGGTGCCTTGCTAAGGGAGTAGCTCCGCACTATAGATGCCGAAATTTTTGAGCTTAAACAGCATGTGAGGGATATAACTTTCGAGAGGGATACCCTCCAAGAGGAAGTGACCTTAGTCAGGTATCAGTTTAATGATGCGAAGGAAGACAATGACAAGTATAGAGGTCTCCATTCCAAGTTGGTAGCTGTACTATTTGGGATCAAAGCTAAAGCCGAGGCACTTGTATCCTTGCATAGAGAGGATGCTATTGCGGCAAACGCTTGCATCGATAGGGCATCTGAGGAATCTAGTTCGAGATTAACTCGAGCTGTGAAATGTGCTCGGTCAGGATCTTGAAGGAAGGCTTTTGGAGATGTGCTGGGTGGCGGCTCAAGAATTGCTAATAATAAGGGTAAGATGCCGTCGAGAAGGGGTCGCTGGAGGACCCTTAGTTATCGGGATGCAACCCTTGTTGGATCCGTTGAGAATCTAGGCTCGACAACAGATTAGGACTCTATTCGTTACCTTCTTTGTATATAGTAATTTCATAGTATGCTCCAAATGGAGATTATGTTTTTTTCCGTATATGTATGAAAGAAAACCTTATGGCTTTACTTCTTCCATTCCATTTTTTGTCTTGAATTTTGCCGGGTGGATTGGTCTCATAGTCGGTAAGAATCCTTGGATTAAAGATATGGCCCTGGGGCTCATTAGGCTGGCCCGAGGGCTCTTGTGTGCTCATTTGATGTGAACTTTAGGACAAGCTGGCATTCGAGCTCTTATGCTTTTGCTCAACTATTTTGGGCTTAGTCTCCGAGTCGGGTCTCGACTCGAGCTTATTTTACCCTTAAGCTTTTATGTGTGCATGGGCTAGCGACAATGGCTCTTACGCCTTTGATCGAAGCGATCTTTTATGTGCGTGGCCCTAAGGCTCATTAGGCTAGTGACAACGGATCTTATGCTTTCCCCTGAGACTTATGTAGTTAACTGTTTCGGGTTCCATCTCTAAATCAGGTTACGACTCGAGCTCGTTCGACCCTCAAGTTTTGTATGTTCATGTAAGATGGCGACAATGGCTCTTACGCTTTGCCCTTAGGCATATGTATTTAACTATTTTAGGTTGTGTCTCCAAATCGGGTTACAACTTGAGCTCATTTGACCCTCACGTTTTATCTTTGTATGGGTTGGAGACAATGGCGCTTATGCCATGGATTGAAGAGACCTTTTATTGGCTTTGTTTTTCCCTCGTTTAGGACTTTTTTGAAGTAATTTTCATATTACCCATCATCGTTTAGGGAAGAACCTCGAGTTCAAGTCATTTTGTGGCGATGATCAAGCACCCCATGAGGTTTGGCTCGGAGGCTGAGTATCTCAAAGCCAATTATGTGGAGCTGACATGGTCGACGCTCTTTTGCCTATGATGAGGATAGCCTATTTAATTGGTTCATTTTGAAGTAGATTCGAAGTAATGGCCTATAATTTTTAGCGACGGTCGGGCATCCCCGAGTCGCGTTAGTTTGGCTAGTAAAGTCGTATGATCGTAGTCATTTGTGCTTGGCTGGAGCTTTTTTTGGTGTCGAGTGTAGTAGTTTAGGTGTCTATATTGAGGGTATGCCTTTTCATGGATCTTACAAGTTTGATATATAGCCTAAACTTTGGGATCGGATTATGCTTGTAGTAAGGTCTTACAAAATTTTCACGCCTTTGAGGTCTTACAGTTTTTTTGATACATAGTACAAGTATGATTCATGCCTTGCTTGAGGTCTTACAATTTTTGTTGATACTTAGTACAAGTATGATTCATCCTTGCTTGAGGTCTTACAGTTTTGTTGATACTTGGTACAAGTATGATTCATGCCTTGCTTGAGGTCTTGTAGTTTTGTTGATACTTGGTAAAAGTATGATTCGTGCCTTGCTTGAGGTGTTATATATATGGATACTTGGTACAAGTATTGTCCATGCCTTGCTTAAGGTCTTACAGTTTTTTTGTTGCCTTATGTAGGTCTTACGAGACCGAGTCTGCCCGCGCGAGGTCTTATGGCCTCGGGTTTCTCAATGAATGACGATTGACAAGAGTCTCCAAGTCATTGAGGTTGTTTTGTCTCGGGAGCAGTTACTCGTGAGCTCAATATTGCCTCATTGAGGGCTTATGATTTTTGAGATTCCAACCCTAGGGTTGTGTGATTTTTGAGATATTGATGCTAGTCCCCGAGTGTTTAAGGCACTTTTTGCCTTGGAGATGTTTCGTAATTTTGATGTTTCCTCGTTGAGCGTTTATGAGTTTGGAGTTTCGACCCTGGTGTCATGCGGATACCGAATCGTTGACGCCATTCTACGAGTATTCGGGACGTTTTTGATGGAGGAATCACTTTGGCGAAAATGCTGAGTTTCCTTTGGAGTATGAGATGCTTTGACAAAAGGTATTCTTTGATTACTTGGCATAGGTACATATTGTTTCGCTGCTAGGACCATCTACACAAGCACAGTTTATTCGATCGTTTAGCCCAATACATCATTTTACTGATGGGACCCCAGGGGGATGCCCTCCAATATTCGAGGCTAATTGTAAAGAAAGCATCAAATACTTGTTGAACCTTCCTTAGGTAGCGCGTGGATGTTGCCTCATTAAAAACCTTGCCGGTAAAACCATTTCGGGGACAAAATCGGGTCGAAGGAAAACAGTGCAACGCTTGCTCGAGGGTATTTATGGAATTTTTAATCGGATGCCCTAGCAATAATACTATTTTAGCATTGATATGTTCCAATTTCTCGGAAGCTGTTCTGCCTCCATGGTGCCGAGCTTATAAGTCCATTTTTCGATTACTCCGAGGACACGGTACGGTCCTTCCAAGTTTTGGCCTAGCTTTCCTTCATTAGGGTTTCAGGTGTTGAGACTGACTTCCCTTAGGACTAAGTCTCCGACCCCGAAATATCGGAGGTTTGTTCTCCTGTTATAATAACTTTTGATTCATTGCTTCTGGGCGGCCATTCGGATCAACGAGGCTTCTTGTTTTTCATCTAGTAGTTCGAGGGCCATTGTCATAGCCTCGTTGTTTGAGCTCTCGGTAGAGTGTTGGAATCTGCCACTCGGTTCCCCGACTTCTACTGATATCAAAGACTCGGTGCCGTATACTAGAGAGAAAGGTGTTTCCCATGTGCTTAAGTTTGAAGTTATTCGGTATGCCTATAGTACTTCGGGCAGCATTTCTCTCCACTTTCCCTTGCGCCCTCCAGCTTCTTTTTTAAGTTCTCAATGATGGTCTTATTTATGGACTCGGCCTGGTCATTTGCATACATATGGTAAGGTATTGACATGATTCTCTTGATTTTGTGGTCTTCAAAGAACTGTGTTACCTTGCTCCCAATGAATTGCCCCCCGTTATCACATGTTATTTCAGAAGGGATTCCGAATCGGCACATAGTATGATCCCATATGAAGTTAATGACTTCTTTTTATCTTATTTTCATGAAGTCCTGCACTTCCACCCATTTTTAGAAATAGTCAGTCATAAATAAAATAAATTTAGCTTTACCTGGTGCCGTTCGCAGGGGGCCGATGATGTCCATTCCCTATTTCATGAATGGCTATGGTGACAAGACCGAATGTAGTTGTTCACCGGGCTGGTGAATCATGTGGTCAAATCTATGGCATTTGTCGCACTTTTGGACGAATTCCTTGGTGTCCTTTTCCATGATGTCTGTCAGGCCCCAAATGCAAGGCCCCAAAAATTTTCGCTAAGTAATTTAGGATTTCGTGGTGTCACATAAGCTTATTATAACATTTTTATGTGCTATTAACATGGTATACTTCCATTTGATTTGGTAAATATCTGTATAAGTATTATGGTAAGTAATTTGGGATCCAAGGAAAGGCCTAAGTCTAAGAAAAATTGGAAAAAGTCCATAATAGGCTAAAATTCCCAACGATCTTGCACTAGTCCATACTTTGAACAAGCATATCTAAATATCTGCAAGGTTTTAAGCGATGGATAACCTATCAAATGAAAGGTCTTCGAGTCTAGCTTCCAATGCTTCAAATCGTTCATCATTTGGACATTCCTATACAAAGTTATGATCAAATTACTAAAAGCTGGAAAAATGCAATTCTGCGTGAAATCTGAAATCGCAGATTTAACTTTGCGGACCGCATAACCATTCTGCGATCACAGAACAGTCGCAGAACGAGGCAGAATAGCCCAGTTCTGGGCAATGAGTTCTGCGATGAATCTGTGGCCCGCATACCCATTTTGTGGTGGATTCTGTGGTAGCATACTTGACATCGGAGGGTTAATTTTATAATTTTTATAACCCGACCACATTTTAATATATAGCCTTTGGGGCTTCATTTGGGGTCATTTTCTACTGAATTTAGAGAGATGTGAGATCATTTTAGAGAGATAAGGAGGAACCCAACATTTAAATCATCCAAATCTTGCATCAATCTTCAAGAATCAAAGAACCCAATCACAAGTTCTTCATCCAAGAGGTAAGATTCTATACCCTAGGTTTTTAATTTCGAGTTTGGAGTATAACATGGGTTAATGATGTATGATTCTTGGGTGTATTAGTATTGTGTATACATGCATGTTGAATTTAGGTTTGTGAGAAGATTGTTTAACATAAATAAGTAAAGATTTAGTTGGGGAATGAAGGAAAACCTTGAAAAAGAGATTTGAGATTAAGATACTCAACTAGTATTTGATAAAATGCTCAAATGCGCTGAAACCATGAATACCTTTCTAATTTGTGTTTGTTTTTTATTATGTCTCAAAATATATTAGAATTGCTAGAATTTCTGGAACGCTGTAGTAACTTAATGAAAGCTTAAACGAGGTATGTATGGCTAACATTGATCTTTGTAGAATCGCCTTGTTTGGTGTACGAATGTTTGGTATGTGATATCTGCATGGCTTATTCATGAAATTATTGTGATTGTGTTTGTGGTAAGAATTGAGGAACAAATGACGAAAGAAAATCGTAAATGATGCAACTGGGATAACTGTGATAACCACATCTACGGCTTATTGTGGGAAATTGTAGTTGTGATGTAAAACACATGTGATTTGTTGGATATGACGGAAAATAGTACTGATGGTTATGGAAATACTTGCAAATTGTTGTTGTTATTTCTTAAGAAATGTTGTTGTTGATCTTTGTGAATTGTTGACTATTGTTGAGTTATTGGTGAATTGTGACTGTACGGTGGGATCGGGTTGCGCGTCGCAACACGAAGTTATAAGGTGCGGGTTATGGTGATAAGGGTAGCCAAGGTAATAAGGGTGGAAAGTGATCGAAATCACTATTGAAATAAACATTTGAGCAAATTGTGAAATCATTGACGTGGAATTGTGAAAGGGGGAAACAGGAAAGATTGAAAACTTGTTTCGCTTGATTGTTCCTTTTCTTGTGCATTTGATTGTTGTTTCTATTACTGTTACCAACTTGTATATGGCTTGAGTTTACTTGGAGCAAGTTTGTTCATACATACCAGTACAATTCAAATGTACTGACGTCCCTTTTGCTGGGGGCGTTACATTCGTGTTATGATTGTAGGTGGTTCTATAGCAGGTACTCCAGTCCATCGACAGTAGAACCTCCTCCACTTTCCGTTAGCTGTATTGGTGAGCCCCTTTCCTCTCGGGGCCCTGCGTGGATCATGCCTCTTTCTCCCGAAGTCTATTTTGGTATTTCTGTAAGGTATAGTCGGATCTTTGTTGCCGGCATTTCCATATTATTCTTTAGTTGTATTTAGAGGATCCGTAGACATGTTGTGGGTAGTGTCAGCTATTGAAAATTAAAATAGACATATTAATGTTTGGTAATGATGTATAGAACTTGTAGCACCTTTAAAGTGGCGAATGAAGTTGCTAATGAAAAGGAAGTGGAAATCGTTATTGATATGTTTATAGAATTTGATTAATGGAGTCCATCTCCAATTTATTCATGAGTTAGTTTGGGTAGAATGAGGTCTAACAGGCTTGCTCGGTCGGGTTTATTCGGTTGAGCGTCGGTCGCGCTCCAGGGATTTTGGGGCGTGACAAACTTGGTATCAGAGCCTAAGGTTTAGAAGTGTCCTAGGATATCTCGGAGCCGTGTCTAGTAGAGTCCTTTTTATCGGTGTGTTGTCGACAACATCTATAAGTTGGAGGCTATTAAAAAATTTAGGAATTTCACCCTTCTTTTATACTCCAATCGTGCAATAAAGCTCAAGTTAGGGAGCTAATTTCCTCTCTAAGTCTTATTCTCAAGATTGGTAACCTTGATGCCATAATCCGAGAGTCCGAGTGGAATTCCCAAGGGCTTGTTAGGAGAATGTATCAAGATGTGGATAGATTGGCAAAACATATTGCTAAGAGTGGAGTGTCCTTGTCCCTATTGATGTCTCTGCACCATCAGATCATGTGGTATGTCAGCATGTTACATACGTACGTTAGAGATGTAGAGTAAAGGGGTATCGATTAAGCTATTGCCCTATTAACCTAACGTCGTTAAATGAGTCAAATCAGAATTTGTACTCAATATGTATGTACATCCCTATTGAAGAGTTCTCATAAACGTGGTCTTAGCAAGGTGTTTAATAACAAAACATTACGTGTATCAACTCTTTGAACGAAACGCACTATTCGTGAATCTACTCTATTATAAATCCCTTTATTTACATTCTTGTGGAATTAAGTTCTATAATTATGCCCTTGAATTGAGTTATAACTCTCAGATTGATACTTCCCACTTGCTTTTCCTAAATTCTCACCAAGGGATTATATCTGATGAATTTCTTACAGAATCCTTTTATTTAATTGGACAAAATCTACTCGCTTGTGCCTCTACATGCACCATCGTAAAATTTACCTTTGTGGTGCCAAGTTCCATGCAAAGCATCCCAGTGTTGCGATCCTTCTCGAGTCACTGTTTTACTCAGTTGTGTATATGGATTATATGGTTTGAACAGTCAATCTACTCTCTTGCGAATATCATCATGAAAGCTTCTCACTGCCTAGTAATCTAAGATTATGCCTTAACATCTATCACATGAATGCATGTCAATTGAAATGGTCACCATGTGCATAAAGTCTCTCTGAAAATTGGGATCCTCACATCCCCGTCATAGGAAAATATTGTGTTGCCATAACTTTCGTGTCCACTTGGGACATCCCGCAGTAAGTAGCTCACTTTTTCCTAGTATATTGGTTGCTCGTGGCATGGTCGTATATTGCAGTTGGGAGTTAATATAGCAGAAACATGTCCAGCTCACAACAAATGTTTATCTTCTCTTTACACCTCCAACATGTGTTAATTGTCTCAAGTAAAAATCTATGAAAAACTCACTATGAACATCTGCAAAGCCTCCATGATTATTCCATACTATCTCATTGGGTTCTCATATCACTTCAAGATTCATTAAGGGTTGATAGCCTGCCACAATTGCCGAAATTGAATGATCTCTTTCCGATAATGGATTATCTACACTTGTGCTAGTCCAACGATCTGCTTATCAGTCTAAGTCTCACCTTTTGGTTTTAGGTTGGCTAATGAGAAATACACCTAGTAACACATTCGTATGTCAAAACCTTTCTCTCAGTCAAGTGTTATAGCATCTCCCTATATGGCTTGTAATAGCTGGTTGTATAGAAGTGTGATCTAATGCTTATTATGAAGTTGAGTTTCTAAACACAATTGAATTTTTGAATTCTAAAGCTATAAATAACGTGACTTCATATAAAGATCTTCTTTAAAAAAAAGGTAGTTTCTCGTAATCGCTTTGTATTACCACCATTCCTAGTGGTTACAATGTAGGGATTACTTCCATAAGGCTCTCTCACTTCCTGTAATTTGTCTTGCATCATGTGTTGTTTACCCAAAATCTTCAATGCTATATCATCTCAATGTCTCGACTAGTTATCCAACTATATGATATGATTTAATTAACCTCAATTTTATGTACTCTACAAGCGCCCTGAGAGTGGGAAAATTTCTCCTTTCCTACAGACTTCTAATATATTCATCTTGGTTTATACTCGTTGGTTCCAAATGGTTCTCATTAGTTCTGCTACCCTGCTATCTACTTCATCCGATAACTCTCATTGTAGAATTCATTTACGTTTCATGGCATCAAATAGGAAGTCTTGTCGCGTTAAGGATTAGGACGTGTTCTTTTTGTTAGGATAAAAAGATATTGTTTGCACTTCTTATAAGAGTTTTTCCTAAACAATCATCCACCTTCTCCACTTGTCCATGTGACCAGATAGCCCAGGTTACTTCTCCGAGATAAATGCATTAAGACGTCTCATTCTTTCGAACTTATCCATGTGGGCACTTTGAGGTCTTGTTTTATACCAACTCGTAATGGTTTTAAGTACTTCCTTGCCATTGTTATCGATTTTCTAGGACTATGAGGGCTTGTCCCATGGGTTTCAAAAGTAATGATTTTTCTTTAAGCTCAGGCTAAAATTTCCCCTGATTTCAAACCAAAGTGCATCCCCTTTTTCCAAAGTCTTAAATGGGTCGGATTGGATGGGTTACATGGCCTTCTTCTCAGTCGACTTCTAGAATAATTGACTATATCATTTTCACGTGAGGGTAGTTTTACTACCCTTGGTATCACACCCCCTTGGGTGGATAGGAGTGGCATTTGTCTCTCTTTCTGGAGCATCATGAACGCCTCTAAGCAATACATTATTTCATCCCGACATTTAGATATCCGAGCTATGTGGTTTTACTTTAGAAAAGGATGATATTAGATGCCTTCAGATTTTTTATTTGAAAGACAAGTGGTCGTATTTTTAGTTCCATCATATATGATCAATTATCAGGAAGGGTTAAGCTATCTAAAATATGATAATGTCATAAGCGTTCAACTTCTTTTCATCCTTACGGGCTTGTGGAATAGATTCCGTGTGTCAAGTAATGTGAAGAGTGTAATTTAACTGCATGTATTTTGAAACCTGTATCATATTCAAGGTGCCAGAGTATTCTTATTCTTGATAAACGGATTTTCCCTACACTCTAGAAAACGAGTGGTTCACGTACTTGAGTATTCCTCCTTAATGGTTCCTATTTCCAATGTACGAGTTACCCCTATGACTTATTTGTCTAATAATTTATGTCCTCACAATAATTAACCACGTCAGTATTGTTAGTAGTAACGTTCTGTGTCTCTTAGAATATAACCTCATGAAATGCTCTGCTCGGCACATTAATGGATTCCTGAATAACCCCAGCCTGATCTTGAACTCTGTTCTTCCTCGCTGTATTAGATCCATTGGGTATTGTACGTTCAGACAAGTCAAAGATGAAGCTTTGCAGTGTGATCATATATATATTGGATAGGTAATTTTATGGTCAGTTTATGATGGCACATCTTAGAGAAATTATTGAAGGTCATCAAGGGTTTAGTGTGAGTGTTCGCCTAGAGATTTAGAGTTTGGAGGGTGAGCAGGCTATTCCCTATATTTTTCCGTGAAGATGTTATTGAGTTGATAATAAAGGTAACATAAGGGTATTCCACATTAGGTTGCACTAGGAGTATGATGTTCCCTATAACTGTTCCTCGTGTACTTTGTGTTTCAATATGTGTATGTCTAAGAAGGTAGTGATAAAAGAGGAGTATGAATTGATTTGGTTGAACTATATGATCATGGTAACATCCTATATGATGCACTACTGGCAAGCATCATCGTAGTTTGACTTTATATGGATTGTTGATTGAAATGAAATTATATTCTTATTGATGAACACTTTTGTGATTACATTAATGGCTGGTAAGGACTATTATGAACACATGACTGTTTGGTTACTATGAAATGACATTCTTGATGGTATGATGCCATGTGATGGAATTGTGGGATGTTGTAGTTACCATGAATTTCAATATCCGGTGGCATGTGAATTGTACGGTGGAAATTATTAAAGGTAAATTCAATGTATAGTTAACTCATACGAGGTGTCTATTTGTCATCCTTGTTATGTATGTTTGGGAGTTGATATTATTTCCGAGAATGTGTCATGATAGAGCTCATAAGTTGAGAAGGTCATCTGGAAGGCTGAAATTGTCATGTAAGGAAAATATTTTTGCTTGATTGATTATCAATTAGTTTTGACTTGAAAGGTAATATATAGGTGTTTTGATCTAAAATTGTGCAGTCCATGTTCCGGTATCCTTAGGATAATGTAGTGCTTGTAATATTGAGATTAGTATTGTTGATATATACATTGTGGTGCTCTGTCTAGTTGTGGGTGTGTTGTTAAGACGATTTTGGTGATTCTCTGGCAGGTGGATATGCCTAGTTACAAAGGAAACTCTACCGAAATTTCTGAAAAATTTAGGAGTTAGTCAAAATTTAGGGTCTTGAGGTAGGTGAGAAAAGATACTTATTATATTAAGTGTTTAAGTCGGAATCTACTCCTCATTCGAGGATGAATGATCCTGGGGGGGGGGAGGGGTAGAATGTAACAACCCGAAAATTTTCGCTAAGCAATTTAGGATTTCGTGGTGTCACGTAGGCTTATTATAATATTTTTATGTGCTATTAACATGGTGTACATCAATTGGATTTGGTAAATATGTGTATAAGTCTTATGGTAAGTAATTTTGGATCCATAGAAAGGCCTATATGTAAGAAAAATTGGAAAAAGTCCATAATAGGCTAAAATTCCCAACGATCTTGCACTAGTCCATACTTTGAATGAGCATATCTAAATATCTATAAGGTTTTACATGATTCATAACCTATCAAATGAAAGTTCTTCGAGTCTAGTTTCCAGCTCTTCAAACCGTTCGTCATTTGGACATTCCTATACAAAGTTGTGATCAAATTACCAAAAGCTGAAAAAATGCGATTCTGCGTGAAATCTGCGATGGCAGATTTAACTTTGCGGACCGCATAACCATTATGCGATTGTAGAATGGTCGCAGAATGAGGCAGAACAGCCCAATTCTGGGCAACGAGTTCTACGACGAATCTACGGCCAGCATATCCATTCTGCGGTGGATTCTGCGGTAGCATACTTGACATCGAAGGGTTAATTTTCTAATTTTTATAACCCGACCCCATTTTAATATTTAGCCTTTGGGGATTCATTTGGGGTCATTTTCTACTGATTTTAGAAAGAGGTGAGAGCATTTTAGAGAGATAATGAGGAACCCAACATTTAAATCATCCAAATCTTGCATCAATCTTCAAGAATCAAAGAACCCAATCACAAGTTCTTCATCCAAGAGGTAAGATTCTATACCCTAGGTTTTTAATTTCGAGTTTGGAGAATAAGATGGGTTAATGAAGTATGATTCTTGGGTGTATTAGTATTGTGTATACATGCATGTTCAATTTAGGTTTATGGGAAGATTGTTTAACATAAATGAGTAAAGATTTAGTTGGGGAATGAAGGAAAACCTTGAAAAAGAGATTTGAGATTAAGATACTCAACTAGTATTTGATAAAATGCTCAAATGAGCTGAAACCATGAATACCTTTCAAATTTATGTTCATTTTTGTTATGTCTCAAAGTATACTGGAATTGCTAGAATTTCTGGAATATTGTAGTAACTTGAGGAAAGCTTAAACGAGGTATGTATGGCTAACCTTGATCTTTATAGAATCGCCTTGTTTGGTGTACGAATGTTTGGTATGTGATATCTGCGTGGCTTATTCATGAAATTATTGTGATTGTGTTTGTGGTAAGAATTGAGGAACAAATGATGAAAGATAATCGTAAATGATGCAACTGGAATAACTGTGATAACCATATCTATGGCTTATTGTGGGCAATTATCGTTGTGATGTAAAACGCTGGTGAGTTGTTGGATATGATGGAAAATAGTATTGATGGTTATGGAAATACTTGTAAATTGTTTTTGTTATTTGTTAAGAATTGTTGTTGTTGATCTTTGTGAATTGTTGATTGTTGTTGTGTTGTTGGTGAATTGTGACTGTACGGTGGGATCAGGTTGCACGCCGCAATACGAAGTTATAAGCTGTGGGTTGTGGTGATAAGGGTGGTCGAGGTAATAAGGGTGGCCGAGGTAATAAGGGTTGAAAGTGATCGAAATCACTATTGAAATAAACATTTGAGCAAATTGTGAAATCATTGACGTGGAATTGTGGAAGGGGGAAACAGGAGAGATTGAAAATTTGTTTGGCTTGATTGTTCCTTTTCTTGTGCATTTGATTGTTGTTTCTATTACTGTTACCTTCTTGTATATGGCTTGAGTTTACTTGGATAAAGTTTGTTCATACATACCAGTACAATTCAAATGTACTGACGTCCCTTTTGCCGGGGGCGCTACATTCGTGTTATGATTGTAGGTGGTTCTATAGCAGGTACTCCAGTCCACTGACAGTAGCACCTCCTCCACTTTTCGTCAGCTGTATTGGTGAGCCCCTTTCCTCTCGGGCCCTGCGTGGCTCATGCCGCTTTTCTCCCGAAGTCTATTTTGGTATTTGTGTAAGGTATAGTCGGATCCTTGTTGCCGGCATTTCCATATTATTTTTTAGTTGTATTTAGAGGCTCCGTAGACAGGTTGTGGGTAGTGTCAGCTATTGAAAATTAAAATAGAAATATTAATGTTTGGTAATGATGTATAGAACTTGTAACACCTTTAAAGTGGCAAATGAAGTTGCTAATGAAAAGGAAGTGGAAATAGTTATTGATATGTTTATAGAATTTGATTAATGGAGTCCATCTCCAATTTATTCATGAGTTAGTTTGGGTAGAATGAGGTCTAACATGTTTGCTCGGTCGGGTTTACTTGGTTAAGCACCGGTCGCGCTCCTGGGATTTTGGGGCGTGACACCAAAACCGTGGAACGTGACTGGCGCTCAACCGAGTAAACCTAACTGAGCAAGCCTGCTAGATTTTATTCTACCCAAACTAGTTCATGAAGAAAGATGGAATGTTATCCCGTTTAATCAAAACACTAAGCGATCTCCCACTAGCAACTTTCATTTCATTTCCGTTAATGACTTCATTCATAGTTTTTAAAAATATTACAAGTTTAATGAAAAGCATGCATATCAAAAAACAACATTCTAGTCTCGACCCCCAACATCAACCATCACCCACAAACAGTCTACGAGCCTCTAAATACAATAGAAGAGAAATAGGAAAGTGACGGTAACAAGGCTCCGGTTATACCTCAAAACGTGATGAGAAAATGAACAAAAGACGCATGACATGACCCCGAGATGGAGTGGGGCTCACCATGTCTGCTGGGAAGAGAATACCGCTATCACTGGCTGATGCCGCTTGCGGTGGAACCACCTGTATCATAAAACGATACATCGCCCCCGGCAAAAGGGACGTTAGCGCCGTCGAATAGCACTAGTATGTATGGCTAAAAGTCCTCTTTCAAAATAGAATGCCCATATAAGCATAGACAACACATAGAAATAGCAAGTCACAATCAACAATATCCAAAAAACCAGTTGAAACATAACGATTTTCAAAGTAAGAAAAAAATATATATATATATATATATATATATATATATATATATATATATATATATATATATATATATATTTGTTTGGGAGATTACTAGCGCCGATATTTCCACCATCTTTGTTCGAACGGAATCTGATCATGCTCGATCGGCTAGGCCATCTCCCCATAGACAATGTGGTTTGACATTGTGATGCGAAAGAAATTTGTCACAAGAGTAGTACCACCATGTGCGCAACATGGAGTCTGATCTCCACCCGATCAGCTAGGCCGCCTTCCCATATATGTCGTGTTGGTTTTTTCTTTTCCAATTCACAGGTAATAGTTTTATACCACCGTGGGGGAATAGTCACAATTTCACCAATATTTCAATTTCATCCCAAATCACACTGCACTCCTACACCAACACATGTAATTTCAGGTGTGGGCCTTATGACCCACCCTTCCTCGGTCCAGCTAATGATACTCCCAAAAATATTTTTTATTCGATTTAATATTGCACACAATTGTAGTATAAATACGAGTATACAAATATAACATAAATACAACCATGCTTACCTCAATGACTTTCACATTTTATAGTTCTTATTAGTGTTCTCAATCTCTCTCGATATAGTATCTCTCTGGCCCATTGGGCCTTTCACAAGGTTCATCTTTTTCATAGCACGAAGCCCGCATTTGGTTTTCCAAATTTTCATCTCCTTTATTTCCATGGATCTCCAACCAATGTCAATATACCAAATATTCCGGGAATCATATATTTTCGAGTTCACTAGTAATAGAATCATCAAACACTATGGATTCTTCCCAAAGAGGGACATGCCAATCAACAATTGAAATACACATCGAAGTTATAAGCAAACAATCACCTCAATTACCCTTGAATTACCCATTTTTCCAACATGATAGAATGTGTAAGAACTCACATTACATTGAATGTACTCATAAGGCAAAGCATTATTTAAAACAGCCACTTAGGGGCATAATTTGGGTACAAGACCTTTAGGCCGTTCTAATTAAAAAAATTTATGTTTGTTCATAACGATTGGGTCAAGGCTTATTTCATAATTGCTTCACATCTTCTTATTCGATTCATTTCCATACATCTTTATAGGTTATCAACAAGTAGACATGTTCAATCAAAGCATTTAGTACACATAATAGCAACTAGGAGCATTAAACATATCGATTTCTTTTCAACCAATTAGTATACTAGCCTTCATTTAAAATGTAACTCAAGTCTATACCATTTTGGTGGACAAACCATACTTAAACTTACAAAAACAATATGGAATTCACATCCGAGAGAGAAATTTTAACCTACATACCTCGATTGAGCTTTCTTTAAGTCCTACTATACTTCGAGACTCTTAACAATGCCAATCTTTTAGGAACATGACAAATCAAACCACAAATTAGAGAGGTGATCATAGTTCTAGCTCATTTGAGCATATTCTCAAACACTAAGTGTGCATTCTGCTTTTAAAACCATTTTGTGAAAGATCCTACCATCCCTCATCCCATCCTTAGCTCAAGACTTCACCAAATACATTAATAACTCATGCATGCAAGATATCTACTCCCATCCTCATGGATTACCCTTCTAATGGTCTATCTTAGTAATATCTAGTAATTTAGAGCTTGGGTTACAGAACCTTATCTAGAGTTTATGTAATCGCATAATTGGCCACATAGTTGACCTCAAAATTAACAATCAAACTGCTTTACTCTACGGCGACTATGCGGTCCGCATAGCTATTATGCAACCGCATAATGGACCGCAAAAACACGCTCTTTTGAAAAACATTTTTCCTTAACTTTTTACGAATTTCTAACACATATTCCTAATTGGCACTACGAGATCTCGGGTTTTTGAGAAAAAATTTCACGTGGCCTTACATCCTCCCCCACCTAAGATCATTCGTCCTCGAATGAGGATCATGACTTACCCCAGAACACCCTAACATGACTTATTTCCTACCTCACATACCTCAAGCTCCCAAATTATACATGCCCCTCAATTATGCATACCAATATACTTATCAAGTAGTTCTGATGCTATTCCCTAACCAATACATTCAACTACTTATAGTATCCTACCGAGGACTGAGAACTAACTTGTTCATATTAAACCCTCAAACCAGAATAAGCACTAAACATCGTCAATGGCAACAACAAAATTGAATCTAGAAGCCAAAGAGTAGAAGCCACCCTCTGAGAAAAGTCTAATACATTATCGTCCTCTTTCTCTTCCATACAAGATTTATAACCCATTGCCACCAGCTCAGTTGGTGCAACAACATCACAATCCTTGCCATAGTCTCAGCACTACTATTCCTTCTTCTAGCAATACCAACAACAACAATTGGCTCCCCACCTTGGCGGTGCCCCTTTATATAGGATTTGACTCTTCATTCACACCCCGAAAATTTCAAATTTGACTAACTTTCTAAATTTCTGAAAATTTCGCCAGAGCTTCCTTTGTAACTGGGCCTATCCACCTATCAGAAAACACTAGAAGCACAATTTAACAATTCATCTAAAACTAAGTAGTTAGTACAATATACAATTAACACAGATTTTCCACACATCCAACATGTCATTATCAAAGACAATATCCGCACACGAGCTGCACATATTTAAGTTGTAACACATAGAAAACACCTCTCGAATCACGATCATATGATACATAATTAAGCGGATAAATATTTTCTATTCCACGACTTTTAACCTTGTTTAATCTCGGATTACGATTAGCTACTCCCTATAAGCCGACTATCCATTAATTCCAGTGTAAAAAATTCTCACCGGAATGCTATACCAAAGATTCTCAATTAACCCCCCCCCCCAAACATAGATACATGGCACACCGGGACGTCATAACTAGAACTTGGCCCATCTCTTTCAAGGTTCCATAAATTCTGAAGTGCACCACACCTACTTTACCCTTAGGAACAATTCGCATAGCATCTTCCTAGAGGAAACCTTGAGAACAGCTTGCTTACTTTCTTTAAGTCTACATTTTTATGCGGGACACCCAAGTTGAACACTTGGCAACCTTTGAACCATTATTCTGTGAGGGGCTAGAATGAATACGACCATAGAGTTCCTATCCAATATGATCGACCATGGAATGATGCTACCTTTTGATATATTTGAACCCATACCCTTAATAGAATTACAACAAATAGGAACAACGAGGTTCGATATTGGAGTGGAAGTATTTCAAGAATCCATCATGTATTGAGCACAGTATTTCATTAGGTTACATTCTATTTTAGGAAACATTAAAAATACTACGGATTATGATAACACGATTGATCATTGTAATGAAATCATTAGTTTGGAATAATGAGGTATGGTGTGTAGGTATCATATCGGCAACAAAAATCATTTACGGAGGAATGTTCAAGTACGTGCCACCAGTCGACTCCTAGAATGTAGGGAAGATCCATTTATTAAGAATGAGGATACTTTGGCACCTTGAATGAGGTAGGGGTTTCAAAGTATGAAGTTGAATTACACTCATATTATTAATTGACACAAGGGACCCGAGCATCTAGGCCATCTCCCCACGAACAATGTGGTTTGACATTTTGATGCGAAAGAAAGTTGTCACAAGAGTAGTACCACCATGCGCACAACATGGAGTTTGATCTCCACCCGATCAGCTAGGTCGCCTTCCCACATATGCCGTGTGGGTTGGCTTTTTCTTTTCCAATTCACAGGTATTAGTTTCATCCCACTTTGGGGGAATAGTCACAATTTCACTAATATTTCAATTCCATCCCAAATCACACTCCACTCCTACACCGGCACATGTAGTTTCAGGTGTGGGCCTTATGACCCACCCTTCCTCGGCCTAGCTAACGATACTCCCAAATTTTTTTTTATTCAATTTAATATTGCACACAATTGTAGTATAAATACAAGTATACAAATATAGCATAAATACAACCATGCTTACCTCAATGCCTTTCACATTTTATAGTTCTTATTAGTGTTCTCAATCTATCTCGATACAATATATCTTTGGCCCTTTGGTCCTTTCACAAGGTTCATCTTTTTCATGGCACGAAGGCCACATTTGGTTTTCCAAATTTTCATCTTCTTTATTTCCAAGGATCGCCAACCAATATAAATGTACCAAATATTCCGGGAATCATACACATTGAAGTTATAAGCAAACAATCACCTCAATTACCCTTGAATTACCCTTTTTTCCAACATGACAAAAGTACAATTTTCAGCATCAAAATGTGTAATAACTCGCATTACATTCAATGTATTTATAGGGCAAATCATTATCTAAAACAACCACTTAGGGGCATAATTTGAGTACCTTTACACCGTTCTAATTAATTTTTTTTGAAGTTAATTCATAACGATTAGGTCAAGGCTTATTTCATAATTGCTTCACATCTTCTCATTCGATCCATTTTCATGCATCTTTACAGGTTATCAACAAGTAAACATGTTCAATCAAGGAATTTAGTACTTATAAGAACAACTAGGAGCATTAAACAGATCAATTTCTTCTCGCCCAATTAGTATACTAGACTTCATTTAAAATGTGACTCAAGTATATACCAATTTGGTAGACAAACCACACTTAAACTTACAAAAACCATATGTAATTCACTTCCGAGAGAGAAATTTTAGCCTACATACCTCGATTGAGATTTCCTTAAGTCCTACTATACTCCGCGATTCTTAGCAACGTCAATCTTTTAGGAACATGACAAATCGAACCACAAATTAGAGAGGTGATCATAGTTTTAGCTCATTTGAGCATATTCTCAAACACTAAGTGTGCATTCTGCTTTTAAAATCATTTTGTGAAAGATCCTACCATCCCTCATCCCATCCTTAGCTCAAGATCTCACCAAATATATTAAGAACTCATGCATGCAAGATATCCACTCCCATCCTCATGGATTACCTTTCTAATGGTCTATCTTAGTTATACCTAGTAATTAAGAGTTTGGGTTACGGAACCTTACGTAGTGATTATGCGATCGCATAATTGGCCGCATAGTTGACCTTAAAATTAACCATCAAACTGCCTCACTCTGTAGAGACTATGCGGTCCGCATAGCTATTATGCGATCGCATAATGGACCGTAGAAACACGCTCTTCTGAAAAAACATTTTTCCTTAAATTTTTAATACATAGATAAACCAAAAAGGTGCGAAGAATTTTTACGAATTTCTAACACATATTCCTAATTGGCACTATGAGATCTCGTGTTTTTGATCGTCCTAGTAGTATCCTACTCTGATCACCTTTCGGACTAAGGAATCAGTGCTAGAATGGTTTCCGCAAGTACCCTCATGAGTTCCTCAGAGTACATAGTGTGCGTCACCTAGCCTTAGACATACCGCTAGGGGACCGTTAAAAGTTCTTCAGTAACATAGTCACATTTTCATCGAGCGGGAACCGAGCTACTTTCATTAGCAAGGCTCTCAATTCTTTTGGATCCGCGGTCAACTTCTGTCTCTTAAATAATTGATATATTTATTTCTTCAATCCCATGTGAGTCTGGTGGAATTAACCTCAGTATGACCTTCCTCGACCACTCATTTAGATAATTGAACAACAGCCCTAGAGAGTAGGTCCTCTTCTTCAACATCACCTCGCTGTTATACTCTCGAGGTATATGGACTAAGGTCCACTCTTTGAGGAGACATAGTGCGACTTGGATTTTATCCAGATATCTCTGCATCCTGTCTTCTCGAGCTTCGTATCTTCCATTCACCTATCTTACGACCACGAGTGAATCACATTTTGCCTCGATGGCCTTGCTCCCAAGCTTTTGGCCAGTTCTAATCCTGCAATCATAGTCTCGTATTCAGCTTCACTGTTAGTAAATTTTGCAGATTTTGTAGATTGTCTGATTATGCCACCAGCAGGTGGCATCAAGAATATACCAAGTTTGGATCCTATTATGTTTGTGGCACCATCTGTGAATAGGGTCCATACCTTAGAAGACATGCCTGAGTTTAGTAAAAGTTCCTTCTCTACCTCGGGTACGAGGGAGGGCGAGAATCGACCACGAAGTCCGCCAGAATCTTGAAATTTATGCCTGTTAAAGTTTAATATTTTATATCATACCCCCGAGATCGATAGCCTATTTGGCCGATCGACCCTATAGCTCGGGTATGAGCAGTATGCTCTGAAGAGGATATGCTGATAGGACGCATATACGGTGGCATTGAAAATAGGGATTCAATTTTTGCGAGGCACTTATTAACGCGAGGGCCAAGTTTCGGCATCCCCTAGGGTCCGGCTTACATAATAAATAGGAAATTACGTACCTTGCTCTTTTCGAACCAATACGTTGCTTACCGCTATTTCGGACACGGCTAGGTATAGATATAAAGTTTCATCCTCCTTTGGTGTATGGAGCAGAGGTGGTCTGATCAGATATCATTTTAGCTCCTCTAAGTCATGTTGTCATTCTGGAGTCTATTTGAAGTTATTCTTTCTTTTGAGTAAAGAGAAGAAATGATGGCTCCAGTTTGACGACCTTGATATGAACCTGCACAGAGTCGCTATTCGCCCCGTTAGACGTTGCACGATCTTCACATTATTCACCATCGTGATTTCTTCAATGGCTTTAATTTTTTCGGGGTTAATCTCGATCCCCCTATTTGATACCATGAAGCCTAGGAATTTGCCCAAGCCCACCCCGAAGGCACACTTCTGAGGTTGAGCTTGTAGCTTCTGAGGATATCGAAAGGTTCCTACAAATAAGTTAAATGGTCCTCTGCACGTAAGGACTTAACTAGCATATCATCAATATATACTTCCATTGATTTACCTACTTGATGCTCAAAAGTTTTGTTAACTAGGTGCTGGTACATCGCCCCTACATTTTTTAGCCCGGAGGACATTATGTTATAGCAATAGGCACCATACTTTGTGATGGACGAGGTCTTCTCCCTGTCCTCAGGGTTCATCTGGATTTGATTATACCCGGAGTAGGCATTGAAAAAGGTGAGGGTCTCGTGGAAGGCTGTAGCATCGATCATACGATCGATGTTAGGCAACAGGAAGGAATCTTTGGCACATGCCTTATTCAAGTCTTTATAATCCACACACATTCTTAGCTTATTTCCCTTTTTAGCTACCACTACTACATTGGCCAGCCATTCGGGGTACTTTACCCCTCTAATGGATCTTATTTTAGGAAATTTTACCTCTTCTTTGATGGATGCGTGTTTTACCTCAAACTGTGGTCTTATCTTCTGCTTTACTAGTTTAAACCTGGGTTCAACGCTCAGTCTATTGGAGGTTATATCTATCAGGATTCTGGTCATATCTAAGTGGGACCAAGCAAAATAGTTGATAATATTAATAATAAATTAATAAAAACTTTCCCGAGTTTGGGGATTAGTCCCGTTCCCAGGTATACCTTATGATCCGGGAGGTGTTCGATCAAAACAGTCTGCTCGACCTCTTCGACTATTGACTTAGTTGCATCCGATTCTTTGGGGGCAACGAAGGTTCGAGGAGCGAAGAAATCGTCTTCATCGTCCTCAGTGGTCAGTATGTTCCTAGGCTCGTCCAAGATCGGGTGCGTGGGGGTCGCTACCTCATGGTACACCGCGAAAATTTCTTTCGCCGCCTGTTGTTCTCCATTTATGGTTGTTATGTCGTACTTTGTGGAAAATTTTAACACCTGGTGTAGGGTGGTAGTACTGCCCTTATGTCGTGTATCCAAGGCCTGCCAAGCAATGCTTTGTACCTCGTGTCACCATCGATGATTTGGAACTCGTTGTTATGAACTGCGCCGGATGTGTCGATCAGGAGGGTGATCTCCCCTTTTATTACTTCGCTGGTCATATTGTTGAAGCCATGGAGGACTCAGGAGATGGGTGTGACTCGATCGAGCAACCTCAGTAGTCGTACTACCTCTTATTTGATTATGTTAGTCGAGCTGCCCGGATCCAGAAGAATATGTTAGATCCTAGTATTGTTTAAAAGAAATAAGATCACCAGCGCGTCGTTGTGTGATTCTGTTATGGTCTCACGATCCTCTTCGCTAAAGTGTATTCGGCCATGCGGTTTTGAGTCATCCCTTCTCTCGCGGTGGATGTTCTTATCCATTTGAACATGGGTCCTTGGGCCCAAGTTGAGTTTAGCGGTGTCGAACCAACATCTGGTGCAACCACATCCTTCACTTTGTTATTTTTGAGGTTGTCATTTTCCATTTTATTTGCTGAACCAGACATCTCGACCTGAAATTGAAAATCTTGGACAAGCAACAATGTGAAAGATAACTTGCGTTATGTGATGAAACCAGCAAGAAAATAATAACGATTATTTTTAGCCCCACGGTGGGCGCCAAACTTACCGTGAAAATGGCAATAGCAATTAATTTGTTGATGAGACTCTAAAAATACGTGATCTATTTTTATGCTAGATGTTTAAGCAGATGATGCTACATGTATGAAGTATAGGGACGAACGGGCTAAAATAGAGTTATAATCAAACTAATGAGCTAGCCAATTGGGGTCTCGGACTGACCGATATGGGGCCGTGAGGTCGATTCCTGGGCTCGGGCTCGGGCTCGGGCTCGAGCTATTACGGGTAATCGAGGAAGGGCTAACAATTATAAAACAGATCAATGAAGGCTCTTTATGGCCAATGATAAGCAATGAATGAAGAACAAGTATGAAGATAACAAACAAGGGCAGCAATATCGAAATAGTATGTTATAGAAAAAAGAGATTGTTCTTCTATATTTTCGTATGGAGTAATTAGAGCAACAAACTCTACAAAGTGTCAAAGATTCCCTTTATGTAGGAGGGGAATCCCATCATAGAACAAAATATATTAATGACGAAGAAGTAGGGATGGGACAACTGGTTAATGTCATGATGTAGGTTCAGACCAACCATTTCAGAATAGCCTGACAGATTTTTCGGCCCTGGCTGCAACCTTTGGGAACTTCGCTCTTTTCTAATAGTTGTTGGTCTGCACTGCCCCGAGGTCGAAACCCGACAGCCCTCGAAGGTGAGCCTCGACCTCGATCTCTAACCTTGATAGGCACGTTCGCGAGGCAACCTAATGACGGGTAAATTGGAGCCCCCCCCCCCCCCCCCCCC
>MU726739.1:150162-207751 GCA_026770625.1 Nicotiana glauca | reverse complement strand
GGGTAAATTGGGGCCCCCCCCCCCCCCCCAATTTTACAATATTCAAAAACAAACACCTTAACCGAATATCATAAAAGCCAACAAGATCAAGTATCAGCTCGAACCTGCAACTCCCCAATAGAGTTGCTAGAGTTGTCATACCCCTTTTTTACCTCATTAACCCCTTTTAAAATATGAAAAAGATCTTTGAAGTCCAAAAGGGTTTTCAAAATTTAAAAGTGAAGAAATTATGTTTTAAAAGATATTTTAGAGTCGCCACCTGATATTTGATTTCGATGTGCGAGGTCACCGTTTGAAATAATTTTTCTTTCAAAACACGTTCGACTCTTAAACCAGTTTGGGGAGAAGGTGTTAGGCATTCCCCGAGCCCCGTAACTGCTACGATTGCGTACTCGATCTAGTTAGATTTTAAAATATTCAAATTGATTTAAACATGGAAAAGAAAAATAAACACACAAGAGGCTCGAGGTCGTTCTCACCTAGTAAAAGAAAAAAAAGAAAAATTAAAAAATAAAAATACAAAAATCCTATGAGTTCTACTTTCAGCCTCTAAATACAAATACTTCGGGGCATACCTCAGATAAATATATATACAAATTCTGCGGGACATTTTCCGGATAATAAACTAAAAATTGACCTCTAACCTCAAAAGAAACTAAAACACAAACGGTCAAATGTTTTGCCTACCCAAATGCGTTCAGTCTAATATGCTCATAATGATAGGAAATAAAATTAAAACAACAAGATAAACATAACACTAATCTTCATTCATATGCAGACAACGGCGATAACTTGATTTCCATTCGATACTAGCTCTAATATTAACTCTAGATTCTAAAAGATAATCTATGAAACTAGATCTATTATTAATCATACGAGAGAAAGGCAACTCAGTTCTATTTAACTACAACTATTAAACAAAACATGAATGCTAATTTTAAACTTTTGTATATATATATATATTTTTTTAAGGAAAAAAAAACAATATTAACTGAGAAAACAAAAATTGTAAGCTTAACATCACGGAAGTCCCGCATATTTGTCCAAATTTAAGGATTCTTACATGAATAAAATTCAAATCTAATTAATTAAAGAGGCATTATTTACTCAGGCCGAGAGATGCAAAATTTTAATCTTGTGATGAAACTTAATCCAAATATCCAATTGATTTATCCCAAAACCTTCACGTTAGGCCATCTCCAATGGTACTCTATTTTTTGCACCAAATTCAAATTTGATGCAAGAAATAGAGTAAAATAGCTCCAATGGTACTCCATTTGTTGCTCTATTATAGAGCATGAATAGTGTTTCACCAAATTTGGTGCAACACTATTCATTACTCTATATTTGGTTTAATAATATTTTATTCATTTTGTTTTTGTTGAACTTTTAATTAATTATATATTGTGTATATAATTAACTTTTATATTAAGATTTTTATAATTTTAATTTTATATCCTATTTTTTGATATATTAATTTTTGTATATATTATATTTATATAAAATTATAAGTTAATTTTATTATTGTTATAATTGTATAAAAAGAAATATAACCATTATTTAAAAATAACAATACATAAAATAAAAATATATTATAATTAAAGTACATAAAAGGAGGATACATTAAAAACATAAAACATAAGTTTAGTAATCCCCTATGTCATTTCCAGGTGCACCATAATTACCAAAATACTGAATGAACAGGGTAGAAGATTGTTGTGGTTGTGGTTGTTCAAATTGATGACTTCTTTTATCGATTATTCGTTTTTGTTCTTGTCGCAAAAATTCATGAAGATTTGGATCTTCAATGGAATTCAAGTTTGTCAATAAAATTTTATTTTCTTCTTTGTATTCTTTTTGTCTCGAAGCTTCGTTTCTTGAGTTAGTTGTCTTGTCCATCGCCTCAACAATCCGATTATTTTTCGAGTGCACTATTTTCATGTAATCGTCATCAAAAAACAAAATCTCTGAATGGGAGTAACAGTTATCCATTAACAGAAAGATCTCAAAACAACACCAAGAAAAGCAAATAACGGGTTCATAAGCGAGAGAGATTAGAGGGAACCTCAGCTCTTTGAATCAGAAAATGTTTTAAGACAGGAAACCTTGGACAACGACCTTCGGTGGAACCGTGAATCTGATTGACCCAAAATAAAACTCTGGAAGATCTCTTCGACTTAACCCGTAAAACCCCAAATGAAACAGTGACAAGTAAAACACGGGTATTCGAACCATGAAGTTTGCAAGGGATTGAATTTGTTGGGTTTGTATTCAACGTTGAGTTGGGAAGGTGATAGTACAGTGGCTAATTATCTTCAGTGTTGGACAAAAGCTAAAAGAATAACGAAAATTCAAACTATACTATGACTAAATCTTGAAGAGGAGAATAAATTCTTAGGTGAGTCAAAGACCATGAATATCCGTCCTTCTACCTCTTTTCTCTATCTTCGTGCACGTATTTTTTTTGTGAAGATGAAGGGTGTTGCCAGATTTATGGCGGGTTTGGTGTTGCGGCGACAACAGGTGAGGGCGGCAGAGGCGGCGGCGGTTCTAGGGTTGGGAATTAGGCTGGTCTAGGTGAATAAGAAGAAGAGAGAACCTCTAGGGTTAGTGGTAAGGAGATTAAATGAGGAAGGGAAAGTTGGACTATGTCTTATTGGGCTTTAAAATTGGGCCAAAGACTAAAAATGGACCTCTCTCATTGAAATGGGATAAACCAACCCAAAAAACTCACTCTTCCTTCTAAAAATGATATAAAATTTATAATATAAAAATATAAAATTAATTCTAATTAATTAAAATAAATAATATTATATTGTGAAACTATTTTAGTATTTTTTCAAGATTATATAAAAATACAAAACCCTAGTAAAATAGTATGACTACAAAACATTAATGAAACTATTTTTGTGATAAAAATAAAGTAAAAGAGTCAAAACTAGTTAAAATAGTGATAGTAAACCTAAACTAAATATTTAAACACTAAAATGTGTAAAATCTCGGGGAGGGTAAAAAATTACATGTCTATAATGTTTTTATCGAAATTACATAAATTTTTCAAATTCACACGTTAACCGTGATGAGGCCAAGAACCCGTTAAAGCTTCTTAATCTACTGGGATCGGCGAGTTCGCCTCGGCATGATTATGTACCATACTTTCATGGGAGCGGGCCGTTTGCCTCGACAGTATAACATATGCATATATGATTCACGTCGTTCGACTCTCGGTAGTCCACAAAGTATAATGGGATCAGGCCATATGCCTCAGCATTTCTATATAAAACTCTTATGGAATCGTGCGTAATATTTTACAAGAAGCTATTGTATCTGTGACTCTTCCTGGTTTGAATTATGATGACCTATCAGGTAAGGTCCATTATATACATATACACTTTGGTTGAGGAGGTAGCTTCCAATTGAGAGCTTGAATATATTGTTGAGAGGAGAATTGTACCACATTTTTATACTTGTTTATTTCGTTTATTTACTTTGCCTCATATCTGTTTACTTCTTACTATATCTTTCTCATTGGACCACTACAAAGTGTCGATGTCGACCCCTCCTTACTACTTCTTTGGGGTTAGGCTAGATACATACTGGGTACCCGTTGATTTACGTACTCATGCTACATGTACTGCACATTTTTGTGCAAGTACATATATGTCTGGTGGTCTTTTGGGCGTAAAGGCGCAGCTGTTGCGGGGACTTACCGAGAGCTGTATTTCATGATACGATCCGTAGCCTGCAGTTCTACGTCAGATTTATTTATATTCTCCTGTTTTATTTGTATTCCAGGCAAATATTGTATTTTGTTATATTTCCTAGTAGATGCATATGCACTTATGAGACAGAATTTTGGGGGTTCTCACTGGTTGTTCATTATCATAGTTCATGTAAATATTATCATTTACCCTGTAAGTTCTATTTTAATATATTCAATAAATGATAAATTATAATTTCAAATATTAAAATGAGTAATTAAGTTAAGTAGTCCTCGTAGGCTAGCCTGACGGTGATGTTAGGCGCCATCACGACCTTTAGGCTAAAGTGTGTTAAGAGCACTTCCCTTCTTGATTTATCATCGTGCGATTTGATTCCTTTGAGGCATATGCCTTTTTATCCTTCCTACTCATTCTTATATGATGTTCAATTTTTGTGTCAATTTAACATCGAGGAGTTGTAGTGGTACTACAGACGGGGAGCAGGATGTTTCTCCCTGCGCATTTGAGCAAGTTACTATCGTCTTCTTGCGGAAGGATGTTCTGTCTTTTTAGCTCAATAACTATATTTTTTATTGTTTGAAGGCTATGCGTAGCTTGCTTTATGTACAAACATTGTTATTGCATAGTGTTTTGTAATGGTAGGGTGATTATCTATGTGTCGGGGTAGTGAATGACTTGAAAGGATAATTTCTTGATGCATGAATTAGGGATTCAACATTTAAGAACTGCGGAGGAAAGACAATCGGTCTATGAATACTCAAGCTTTGGTTAATGTAGTAGAGAGACTTGGTATTTTGGGCATGTTGGAATTCTCAGTTTTGATGTGGTGTCATTATCTTTGTTTAACACATTAAGGTTCACAGGTGGTATCGTCTCCTTTGATTTGCCTTCGGGGCATGATGTTGTGAAATAGTGCCTAAGAAGCGGTTTTCAGATATGGTAGGTATATGTTGGCTTCAAAAGCGAATCGGCATTTCTAATGTTGATGGCTCGGGAAAGATGATCTTCGAGGAGGCTTATAGTTGGTAGCAATTTATCAGGTCAGGTGCTACAATGATGGATTTGGGAATTCTTCATTCTTGATGGGACTATATTTTTTACTGTTTGAAGGCTATGCGTAGCTTGCTTGATGTACAAACGTTGTTATTGCATAGTGTTTTGTAATGGTAGGGTGATTATCTATGTGTCAGGGTAGTGAATGACTTGAAAGGAGGATTTCTTGATGCATGATTTAGGGATTCAGCATTTAAGAACTGCGGAGGAAAGACAATCGATCTATGAATACTCAAGCTTTGGTTAATGGAGTAGAGAGACTTGGTATTTTGGGCATTGTGGAATTCTCAATTTTGTTATGGTGTCATTATCTTTGTGTAACACATTAAGGTTCACAGGTGTTATCGTCTCCTTTGATTTGCCTTCGGGGCATGATGTTGTGAAATAGTGCCTAAGAAGCAGTTTTTAGATATGGTAGGTATATGTTGGCTTCAGAAGCGAATTGGCATTTTTAATGTTGATGGCTCGGGAAAGATGATCTTCGAGGAGGCTTATAGTTGGTAGCAATTTATGAGGCCGTATTTGGGCAGCGAAAGATGAGGAAAAACATGGCTGAAGATGTCTCGTGTGATTGAATTGCTTGTAGGGAATATGAAGCAGAGGTTGAGAAGAGCTTAAATGAGAGAGTTTAACCAATTTAGCAGAGTAGCATATGGGTTCTGTGGTAGGATAGCCACACACCTTGAGGAAAATGTAGAGAAATTTGGGAATCATGGTGGGTAGTGACTAGGTGCACGAATTTTATTTGGATGCAACATGACTTTAAGTTTGAAATCTATTGTTGAACATTCTGTTGATGTAAATGGGGAAGAAGAAATCTTGGTGGGCCCCATGCTTATGTAATTGCAGCTTCAAGCTATGTGGGGGAGCCTTACCTGAATTTGAAGAAGTTTGTTTGGTTAGTAATGGTTGAATCGCCATGATGGTGGCAACGATAAGTTTATTCAACGTGTTAATTCATGTAGGTGATTTGTTGTGGTATGCGTGAGGCTTGACAGTCGCCATAATTTGATTTATTTAGAGATATTCGATTCTAATGTCATATTATATATAGATAGATCCCGGAAGAATTATGGTGGTTTAGACAACATCTTGAGGTTTGTATTTTCTATAGTTATGGGAATTCAGTCGCGTTTTGAAATGGTTCTCCAAAAATAAGTTAAGTGAAAGGTATCTATATGATGAAGTGTTTATTCTATTAGTGGTTCAGGAGTTAATTATGAAATTCTTGTACTCTCTTGTAGTGGCATTTTAGGAGCAGTAAGCGGCATGGGAATTGGAAGTTAAGGATCAAAGTTGCGGTTAAGTGCAGACAAGAATGACATCAGCTCGGATAAGCACGAAAGAATTCAGATGTTTAAAGTAAGCTGGTATTTTCTTTAGTGTTACATGAGTATGGTGTCCTATGTAAGAGGCTTGTTTACAATTTACAGATTGCTTTACAGCACTAGTATGGCCGGTGGTATGGATGTGCAGACTTTCTACCTGGCGCGGAAGGTCATGGGAGTCTATCCCATGGGAAGATTGTATAACTGTGACATGTAGTCACTTGATTGATTAAAGATTGAAACCAAGTATGTGGTACTATCGCTAATATGAGAATTTAGGCCTGGAAGGCGCTTTATTAATTTGGTTGTAAACTGTAGAAGTTTGTTCCGGATTAGGCAACTGCTCTTATGTGTCATTAATAGGGTTTTTGTGGATCCTTGGGAGGTCACTGGCCGAGTACAGTACGATCAGAAGCGGCTTGAGGTCCGTGGATGGGTCTAAATGTGAATGTGTGCTCTATATTAGGCCGGGTGTGTTTGTTCAGCATAGCATTGCTTATGGAGGAGTCTTTGAGTGTTGGATGTTATTTTCATCGTCAGTTATTTCATTTAACACCCTATTGTGTCATGTGGGTTGTGAGATGATTTAATTATTCACACATGTGTTGAGTTCCCACATAAATGTGGTGTTATTTGAGCAGGATGGCTCTCGAGATATAAATCATATATCACAAATTATTTGTGCTTCGGTTTCGTAGTGTATGGCGCTATCCGTCTCCCCAAAATTAGTGTTATGCACTTGGCGTGCTTGTGGTCGATATTCGTACATTTTGTGAGTATAAGCATTATGGCTTAATGTGCATTTTTTTCTTAATTGTTATATCTGGATCAGGTGGCACGCCTCTACGAGTATATTGTTTGGATCGAGTGGCACGCCGACACGAGTATCATTATTTGGGATCGGGTTGCACTCCGCAACAGTATCATGTGTGGATTGGGTTACAAGCTGCAACAATGAGATGTTGAATACAGTTTCCTATATCTATTCTAGTGTATTTTGTTCCTCATTCTCTGAGAAAGGTTCATAGCATTTGATCGACCATTTCATTCGTATGTGGGTTGGGCAGTTCTTTTCAAGAGTTCATCCTTCCTCATGTGAGAGTTTGGTCATTGTTTGAGATGGCTAAATGTATGTGCATCTTGTACCAGGTGAGACGAGATTATTAGACCTGCAATCATTGCAATAAGTTTTATATAGGGTATGTTAAAGAGCAAATATCGTTATTAAGTTCAAAATGAGGTAATGGTCCTTGTCACGAGGAAACACTCCATGATTAGTTGATTAGGCAGGTTGTACGAGTTTCTACACATATTTTCCATCGTGGCAGTATTTTGAGAGTTAGAACAGGGATTATATGCGTTATAAGGTGTATTGTTGGCACTAGATTCATGATATTTCAGCTATTGTGGTCGAAGGATGTTATTATGGGCAACCGACTTGTGTAGTGCATGATGTGAACTTAGCAAAGGTGTGCGATCATGTTTTAGTACCGCATGTAGTGATTGATACGGTCTTCGCATGTTAGAATCAGGTGTTGTAGAGAAATTTGGAGGTTGGAATTTGGTTTTAAGGATGTTTGACTGTACAAAATGGGAGAATTTTCCAGCTTGGCTCAAGGTTATATTCTCTATTGAGTTGTGGTAGCACGGGTAGGTGCAAGAGATGTTAAACAGTGATTTTGGACAACTATGAAGCAGTTCTTTGCACGTTCGAGGATGAACGTTTGTTTAATTGGGAGAGAATGTAACGACCCGACCGGTCATTTTGAGCTCTAGCGTGTCGTTCGACGGTTTGAGGTGCTATGTAGCTTCTTTAATGTATTATGACTTGTACGTATGGTCAGAATTGGATTTTGAGAAGTTAAGAGAAGATTCGGATGGAAAATGAAGAACTTTATTTTCTGTCCGACATGAAGTTTGTACTACGATGTGAGTTGGGATCGCTTCAATATGATTGTGTAATGGTCAGGAGGTCGAGTGCGTGTTTGGACATCGTAATTCTAGTTATGTCATGCAAGTTTAACACGAGATTGTTAGGAATTTGTTGGAGCGACGGTGTGAAATCATGGTAACCATGGATGAGGGGTCATTTTGAATTATGGATTTATGTAATCATGGCTTGAAGCTAAGTGGGGGAGTCCACTGTCTATGATTGGGTCACGTGGTTTTGTACCATAGGAGTATCGGGTTATCAGTACATTGGTAGATTAGTTATGAATAATGAAAGAAAACATCAAGGGTAATTCGGGCAAAGAACTTGATAAATGGGTGCTACATTTTACTTTATCCATTCATGTGTAGATTTTTGGATGACTTAGAGTTTATGCTTCTTGTGGATGATATATGCAAGGAAAAGAAATTCCTCTACTTATTTATTTTGAGGTGTTCATGTGCTAAAGGATCACCGGTGTTTGGTTATGTACTCGGGACCAAGTCATAGTTGGTGACTCTATGGGTCAAGAATTAAAGTTTGATTTCTAAGGATTTTGGGTCCGTTTTATGGTAAAGGATTGAGTTTTGAAGTGGATTATGAAAGGAACTTCGAGTGTTTCTATGTTAGCACTAGCGGTCTGCAATGCGATGTTAGGGAGATGGAAGGAAACAATTTTGGATTCATAGGAGATCTTTTAGAATGGATGTATTAGTTTGAGATACTATTGAGTGCACGAGGATGGTATAAGATAGCTTATGGGTATTGAGATGATGTGGTCTCGTGATATGGGTCACTTGAGATGAGTTTTGTTTGAGGTTTGTTATGTGTTCGAGTAGAACTATTATTTCAAAGGTAAGTCAAGAGTAAATTGTAAGAACTTCAGTCAATTAGTAGTGGTTCAAATCAGCATTGTTATGGAAATGAATGGTTCCTTTGGGGTAGTATGTCTATATAGGTGATTCATGGTTGTATGTGTCAGCTTGAAAACCACAGTGATTTGCTTGATTTGGAGGTATATGCTTCTGATGGCCTTGTTATGTGTAAGTAAATCCCAAAAGAGTTATGGCGATTTAGATGACGACTTGAGGTTTGCATTTTTTGCGGTTATGGGAATTTGTTTTTGTGTTGCAATTGTTCCTCTAGAATGTGTTGAGTTAAAGGGTTCTAGATGATGAAGTATTTAGTCTATTGGTGGTTCAGGTGTTATGATGAAATTCTTGTACTCTCGCGTAGCGACATGATAGATCTAGTGAGCAATATGGAAATTGGAAGTTGAGGATCAAGTTTTCCATTCGGTGTTGATAAGAATGTCATGAGCTTTGCGGAGCGGGGGAGGATTTCAGATGTCTAGAGTATGCTGGAATTATTTTCGGGCACCCTAAGGATGGTCTGTTTTGTGGTTGGAGTGTTGGGTTTTGAAATGTGGATGCTTGGCCAGTATTATAGAAATAGCATGGTCGAT
Organism: Nicotiana glauca; assembly: GCA_026770625.1. Classification (NCBI taxonomy): domain Eukaryota; kingdom Viridiplantae; phylum Streptophyta; class Magnoliopsida; order Solanales; family Solanaceae; genus Nicotiana; species Nicotiana glauca. The sequence goes on along the minus strand of MU726739.1, from coordinate 198,253 downwards.
GGCCATTATTGTCTAGATTTTACTAGCTGATGTGAAGGTTCATGGGAGTATATCCCACGAGAAAATTGTATAAGTGTGACGTGTTAGTCATTCGATTGTTAAAGATTGAAATCAGGTATGGAGATTATGCCATGTGGGTCGTGAGATGGCTTGATTATTCGCACATGTGTTATGATCCCGTGTGGATTATGGTGTTATATGAGCAAGAGATCTCTGTAGATGCAAGTCGTAGATTATGGTGTTATATGATCATGTTTGGATCAGGTTGCACGCCGCAACAATGTCATGTTTAAATCGGGTTGCACGCCGCAACGGTGTCATGTGCCGATATGGTTAGACACTGCGACACTGATATGTTGAGTATGGTTCCTTATACTTATTTTCTGTGCCTTATTTCTCATCTCTAAGATAGGTACATAGCATTTGTTTGGCCATGTTATTCATTACGCGGGCTGGATGGTTCTTTGCCAGAGTTCGTTCTTCCTTATAGGTCATATTTGAGTTTGTATCTTGTTGACACGTTGATGGCATCATATGTGTTTTTTTGTGGTTTTTGAGGTAGCTTATTGCCCGAGCAGCTTGTAGTAGGTGAGATGAGGTTATTGGAGCTTAAATAAGTGCAATCGAAATTATATAAGGTGTATTAGAGGAAAAATGTCACTATTTAGTTCAGAATTTGGCAAGAGTTCTTGTTGAGCGGAGGACTCCATGACTTATTGATTTTGCAAGTGGTTAATAGCTTCTACACGTCGTTTTCATCGTTGTAGTACCTCGAGGGTTTTATCGGGGCTTATGAGCATATGAGGTATATTACGGGCAACGGGTTAGTTACTTTGTAGATTCAACGGTTGGAGGATGTTATTATGGGCATACGAAATATGCGGTGCATTTTATGGTTTCACAATGGGTGTATGATCATATTTGGTACAACAGGTTGAGATCGATATGTGTTTGTATGTTAGAATCTAGTCTCGTAATTTTTTTTTTTGATTTTAGCATTTTGTTCTAAGGCTTGTGAACTAAGGTAACAGGAAGGATCTTCAGTCTGGCTCGAGCTAATGTATTCAAATGGGTTGTGGTGAAACGGGTAGGTGCACAAATTGTAAAATAGTAGTTTTGGGCAATTCCGAAGTGGTTCTTGGCACGTTCAAGGACGAACGTATGTTTAAGTGGGGGAGAATGTAACGACCCAACAGAGCACGAATTTTGATGGTTTAAGGCCTTGAGTAGTTTTACCTCATGTTTTATGACTTGTACGCGTAGTCTGAATTGATTTTTGGGAAGTTTGGAGTTGATTCAAATGAAGAATCCTCAATTCGGAATCTTAAAGTTGGAAGAGTTGACCAAGGTTTGACTTTTGAGTAAACATTCTTGCAATCAGGATTTGAAGGTTCCAATAGGTTCGTATGATTATTTCGCACCTGGGTGTATGTTCGGGTTGAGTATCGGTTGGTCCGGAAGCATTTTCGTGCTTATTGTAGAAAGTTGGTATTTTAAAGGTTTTAGAATTTCCTAAGGTTGAATTGAAGTGAATATTGATGTCTTTTTGGTGTTCTTAGCCTTGGAATATGTTCGTATTGTGATTTATGACTTGCACGTAAAGTTTGGGGTCATTCCAGAATGTTTATATATTATTCCGAAGTGGTTCTTGGCATGTCCATTTTTTGTTTAGATGTTGTTTAGTATGATTTGAGGGCTCGATCAAGTTTGCGTCATGTTGTGGGAATGATTGGTATGATTGGACGGGGTCTCGGTGGCCTCAGGTGTGTTTCGGATTGGCTACGGGACATTTTGCCTTGTTTGATCTGCTATTTCTGATATCTGGTGCATCCTTCTTCACGATCTCGAAGAAAGGGTCACGATCGCGAAGTGCAAAGTGTTGTTCCAGGACTTGTGAATCGCAATCGCATAAGTAAATTCGCGATCGCGTAGAAGGATTTTATGCTGCCAGGGGACTGACTTCGGGAGCTTATATCTTGTAACCTACAATGAATTGGGGATGATCCAAAAATTAAAAGTAGCCCTTTGAATCTAGTTTTCAGAAATCAAACCGTTTGTCATTAGGAATTTTTACAAAAGATACGGCCATTATACCAAAGGGTGTCTGTGAAGAGGAAACAAAATTTGTACATCGCGATTGTGATGAAGGAAATGATGATGCAACCTTTTTTTAATCGTGATCGCATGGATAATGACCGCGATCGTGAAGAAGCAGGTCTGTCAGGTGTATTGAACACCGTATTTCAGGATTTTCAGCTGATTTCATCACTTTTAAGTTCTTGGAGCTCATGTGGGTGGGATTCTTGAACATCTTATTCACCATATATATAAGGTAAGTTATTCCTACTTGTTTCGAGTTAAATACGTGGGATATATATATATATATATATATATGGATTCTGACATGGAAATTTGATAGAAATTATGGAATTTTTGAAAGAATACCTAGAAATGGTATTTTTAGATTATGGAAACGAAAGTGGACATGGATTAGGAATATATTATATAATTGAGTTCATGGTATTATGCGTAATGTTTATCTTCGGGAATTTTCAGAATCCGGTCACGTGGGCTCGAGGATTGACTTTGTTGCTTTTCAAGTAGAGTTGGGAATTATTATCAATTTATTAATAATGAGTGTTGGAGTATATTGTTATTGGTTTGCATGTTGTTTGACTAGTTTTGGATTGTTTAGCCTTGAATTAGGAAGTTAGAGATGCATTGGAGCCGGTTATTGAAATATCGGATCGAGGTAAGTCTCGTGTATAACTTTGTGAGAGGGAACTACCCCATAGGTATTAAAATCGTTAAGTGCTAGTAGTTTTTGGTGCTACATACGCACGAAGGGACGAGAGTCCGTACATAGCTAAAGTAGGTCAATGTCTGGGTAAACTTAGGATTTTGATCATGTAAAATTTGAATTATTTGAACTCAATTTTCTAGCTAAATTAAATGAATTTATAAATTAAGATGAATTTATATATATTTGGCCGATCCTTGTCACCTTGAATTATTGGAAAGATATTTTATAAACGGTACAGGTTATATTCATTTTATTCTCCTGTATCTATGTTGCAAGCACGCGACTCGTAATTCGATAAGTTTCTTCCTTTCTTATGGATCGGGCCGAACGCCTCGACAATATATTGAGATGCATCTCTTGTTCGCGCCGGGCTACCCTCGACAATGTACACTCTAGATCAGGTCGTACGACCTCGGCATAATCTTGTGTTATATCGCTTTCAATCCGTATATTTAGGAGATTCCCTTTTTATTGAGGCCTGACATTTATATGGTACTCCTTTGTCGTTGGAGATTGCATTTTTATGTTTTTAGTTACTGAGACAACATAGGAGATTTGAGAGATATATAGCATTAAAAGAAGTTTTTAAATTGGAGGATTATGTAAGTTACAGTTTTTATCTCACTACTACTATTGTGCTTCATATCTGTTATGAGTTATCATACAAATTTACTGGACCGCAAGTAATTGTCGATGTTGACCCCTCATCACTTAATGTGCAGGATCTGGCAGGTTTATTTGGTGGCTAGCTTGACATGTAGGCGCAACTGATGGGGGAACTTTATGGTGACAACGCACCGCAGCCCATAGAGTCTCCATCTTATTTATTTACTTTATCATGTCTAATTATATTCCATATAGATGTCGTATTATTATTGCAATCTTTAGTAGATGCTTGTGCACATGTGACGCCGGATTTTGAGATGTTATAGAACTTGTTTGTGGTTTTTCTTAGCATTTACACACTTTTATTATCTATTCTATGTAAATTGTAAGCTTTCATGATTTTAATGCGTTAATTTCTTTATCTAATAAAAGTCACAATTTTGAAAATAATAAAAAAATAATTAAAATAATAGTTCACCGTTGGCTTGCCTAACGACGACGTCGGGCGCCATCATGACCTATAGTGGAAAATTGGGCCGTGATAACATCTAAGGTACCCACCACTCCCAAGAAAAAATGAAGTCAAGAAAAGTCACCTTCACATAGCTCTATGGTACAAGATATCTTGATTTCTACCAAAAGAAAAACTAACTACACCTGATTTAAAATAAAACCCTTGGAAAATGACCGTGTTACGAAGAAAAACCAAGGGAAAATTGTTAATGTCACGATCCAAATTCTCCCTCCATAAATTTTTCGTGATGACACCTAGTCTCTACGGCTAGGTAAGCCTAACACTTGCGGAAAAATTAAATGAAAGCATAAAAGCTAACAACTTGTGAGCACGTGATTTTTCCCTCATATGAATTACTCCTACAGAATTCCAATGAATTAGATTTTTCTTTTAACTATTTGCTATTTTAGGAATTATTGTAGAATTTTTCTGATTATTTGCATTTTTGTGTGCATTGTTTAATTTTTATTTGATTCATGAAAAGTACAAAAATACATTGCATTTGCATTTAAGACTTAATTTTACCTTTTGGATTAATTAATAAATTAGTTGTTTCACAAAAATATGAATTTTTTTTAAATATTGTTCGTAGTTGTTCCATTTGTTTTTCAGTTTTGCTTTTCAAATTTTAAATGTTGTTCTTTGATTTTTAGATTATTCACTCGCCATGCTTATTTGTTTTTTATGACATTTAAGTTTTCTAATTTTTCTAGTCGTATATTTAGCTTAATTAGATGTCGTTGATTTGGTAATGTAGTTAATTCTAACTCATTATTTAGTTTAAAAAGAAATCAGTCATTTAGTTTAAATTTTGGTTTTGAAATCGTTTAATTGGTTTCTTCTTCTGCTTCTCATGAATTATCAAATGGATTTTTGATTGGCTTTTGGGCCTTGGGGTCATTTCTAACCCATTTTTAAGAAAAGCCCATTCATTGTGGTTTATGTCTTGGGTGAGAATTGACCCATTAGGTAGGCTGGAGCAAAAACAGGGGGTTTAAGGGTTATTTTAGTGAATTTAGGCTGGGAAATCTTGTATAACTCACTGGGAAAACTTCTAGGAAGGCGCATTTGGGGATATTTTCAAAACAGATTTTAAAACTAAGGACATAGGAGAAAAAATAAAAATTAAAAAAGAATTAAAGGGCAAATAACTTGACCTATTTCTATTGCCCTAAATACTTCACTATCAAGGCATTGTTTCTTCACTTTCAAGTCAGAATTCAGAGATTAAAAAAATACTGAAATCTAGAGCAACGACTGAGTCTTCAAAACACTGAAATCCACTGTAATTTCTGGTGGAAATTGGTTCAGTTTCCTGTTGGTTCTAGTATCTGAAAGTTACAAAGAATTTCTGGGGTTATTTCTCGAGTCTAAAATTGGTTTTCAAGTCTGAGTGTTGCTGGTTTGCTGAATCAAATCTGCTGCTGTTGTTTCTTCTTAAACTCCCAGCTCATTTTCTCATTATTTGTTGTTATAACCAGGTATGCTCTGGCTTTTGTTTAACATATGAGGTACAAGTATGAAGCAATGTAATTCGAGTGGAAGAAAATGACAAATGTTAGTTCTCTATTTATTGATCAGCTGTTCGGATTTGTTGTATTTTGTTTTGTGTTTCTTTTAGTCTAGCCTCTTATGTGTATTTCATTCATGTCATCAGTATTACAAGTTTGTCTTAAGGTTTGGTTCTGGGATTTTGTTTGAATGTAGTTGATTCAAGAGTGCTTTTAGAATTAGTATAATATGTATTAATTTAGGACTGTGACTCTTTAGTTTAATTGTTGAGGCTGGCTAGTTTTGGATATATTTTTTCATAGCTATGGGTTAAATACTTATTAGTTTGGACCATTCATGTTGTTGGTTTAGCAAATTTGACCTAGGTTTGTTTTCCCATTAATTATTTTTTTAGACTTACTTATGTATAGCCTGAAACATAGTCCAATGATTTCAAAATTTGTCACTTAGTTCTGCTTTTGCTCATGTTTGAGCACCTTGAATTTTAAAAGGACTTTCAAATGGATTTTGAGCTTGATTTTAGACTTGAGAATTCTCAGATTTAGATTAACTCTTTAAATTTGGTTTTCTTTGGGAAGTTTTGAGTCGTATGGTCTTTTTAAATGTGCTGGTCTGAATCGGAATTTAACATGAGTTGTGATCCTTGAATTTTTTATGTTAAATGATGAACAATTTCTGTAAAGGCTTGTTATCACACTAGGAATTATATTTTCACTATAGAATGTATGTTGGCATTCAAAATGTACTTTACATGTGTTTAAGGTCGTTAGTATTTATTCAGATTCAAAAATTTTCATGAAAAATATAGTGTTGCCTCAAAGGTTAGTGTTGAAGCACTAAACTGGCTATCAGCATTGGCCCAGTTGTACCAAATTCCCCCTTCTATAGTTAGATTCTCATTTTGGGCTTCCTGGTGAGCCCAATGGCATTCTCTTGTTTGTCATGTAACTGGCGATTGGCCATTGGGCCTTAGGCCAAGCCCAGGCTTCGGAAAAAAAAATAGAGCGAATTTCATTCAGTACTAGTCTTTCTGATTAATGAATTAAGTTTGAACATTAGCCTAAAGTAATTATAATTTCTTTGAGCCTTCCTTAATTAGTTAGACTCTTAAAATTAGTTTGAGGTGTGTCGTATTAGCCAAACATACAATTTATGGCCCTCAAAGGTTAAATTTAGAAGCCCCTTTTGTTAGAATAATTTGAGGCGTGCCATGCCAAATAAAATCTCAAAGCCCATAGCCCTCACTTAACTAATTTCAATCCTTTTGAAATCGAGGCGTGTCATTTAGTTGAATTTTTCAAGGCCCCTGCAAATTTGAAAATGTGTATTTTCTTGAGGCGCGCTACTTAAATTAATTTTCTTAAACTCGGGTGTGCATTTCATGTGACACAACTCCAATTCTCAACAATGTTGGCAATTTAGTTGGACTCTCAAGTCGATCCGAATGAATGATCCTTTCCACGGAGGTTAAATAAAATGTGTCGTAGGTCGCTGGTGCATTTCATGTGATGTGGTTCAAGGCGTGTTTTAAATAATGTTGAATCTTCATAAAAATAATTAAAAAGCGGTTTAATAACTTAAACTGTACTATAGGCTAAAACATGTATTAAAATCATATAATAGGCCAATTATAATAGTTTAAGCGATCGTGCTAGAACCATGGATCCCGGGAATGCTTAACACCAACTCCCGGGTTAACATAATTCCTTATTTAGAATTTTTGGTTCCATACTTCAAAAAGAAAGTTGAATTTCCTCGATTTGGGATTTAAAATAAACCGGTTACTTGGGACATCGAATATACTATCCGAAGAGGCGACTCAGATTAAATAAATAATACCATTTCGAATAATGTCACTTAAAGTGAAAAAACTCCCTTATACCCCCTCGGGGTGTGTAAAAAGGAGGTGTGACAGCTCTGGCAACTCTGTTGGGGAAAAAAACCCAGAACTTTGGTTCAGGGTTTAAGAATTCAAGCTTAGAATAACTGTTATAGTTGGCTTGTTTTATATGATTTTTACATGTTAAGCCTAATGTGCTAAATGTTGCTTTTACCGCTTTGATATTGTTTGGATTGTATATAAATTGCTATGAAACCCTCTTCTATCTGAGTCTTCTAAATTATCTGGGAGGGTGCACTTCGTGTAACTTATCTTCTGTTAGAGTCATATCCAATTTTAGAACGAGGTTCGGACAGGTTACAAAGCCGGTGAAGCTTTTGTATTCCCAGTACGCTGCCCCCCTCAGCTCGAGCTGTTCTCTCGGTAAGCCAGGTCTAGAACAATACACCCAAGGTTTTAAACCTAGTATATCAAAACCTCATGCCGGATCCCTAGTAGGAACGCTTGTGTGCATCACGTGCATTTGACTTAGGCGACTCAACACAGGGATTAAGTCTGTCTAGGACAGGTGTACCCGAAATAAAAAAGACCATCTTGATGCATTCTACTTGCTACTTGTGCATTTGTTTTCTTCGAATTTACATGTTGACCGACTTATGAATAATAGGAGAAAATTTGGGAAAAATAAAAATCAATTGGAGGGCTAGACAGATAATTACCTATTCTGAAAAACCCGATGTCCAAAAAATACCGAAACTCTTTCGAAATTTTGAACAAAAAAAGGAAAATTTGTTTTTTTAAAAAGAAAAAATATTTAGTATTATTTTTATTATATAAAATCTTCCCGAACTATGCAAGTTTGATTCTCACCAGGTGTGGGATACGTAGGCAATCCCCATCAGGTTAACTTCACTTTGAAAAAAAAAACCCGAAAAAACAATTTTTTTTTGTTTTGTAGTAAATAAGTAAGGTGATGTCATTCTTGTATAAAATATCCAAATGTCATCAAAAAGACGTCGGAAGGCTGTTTTGCAAGAACACCACCTTTGGTCCCTTTTTCAAAATTTTGGCCGGTTAGCGAACATAGCCCTAAAATCTTCTTTCCTGAAGTGCTGAAAGGTTGTATTTGAAAGGCCGGATTTTTTATTTTTGAAATGAAAATTTTGAAAAAAGAAAAAAAAATTGATAGATTTTTCTTGAGTCAAAATGAATCATGATATTTTTAACCAATCACCCTAATAAATGTGCAGGATGAGCACGAATAAAAATGAACCCTTCACAGCTCTTGAGGAAATTCTTTTATCTCCATATGTGGTTGAACGACTTAGGAAAAGTCAGCAGAGGGACTGTGGTAAAGGTTTTGGATGATCTCATGGACTTCTGAAAATCAAGCCGAGGTTGGATGTGATTGACGCCTTGATACCTTTCTGGGACCCACTCACAATGTGTTTCACTTTTCTGATTTTGAGCTCACTTCCACACTAGAGGAAATTGCGGGCTATGTCGGCCTTAGCAGGAACCTCAAAAGTCGTTACCCAGTATCACCAAGAACAATGACTCCTCACAAGTTTCTAAATCTGTTGAGCATCAGTAGGGAGGTTCAGGATAGGAATTTATCCGAAGGATTTTGCACTTTCCAATTCTTGTACCAGCGCTATGGCAATCCCCACTGTTTTGAAGTACCTGATACTGGCCTGACCCATGCGGGAAAGAAAATAAATGGGAGGCACGACGAGGTTTGGCCTTTATAGTAGCATTCTTGGGTCTCATAATCTGTCTGAGAAAAGGCGACAACATAAAATTGTGTCTCGTGGGAATGGTTGATGTCATTATTAAGAAAGCTAATAGCATTCTTGTTCCAATAATTTTAGCTGATATTTACTGAGCCTTAACCATCTGTTGGGATGGGGGAAGATTCTTCCAGGATTGTAACTTGCTACTACAACTGTGGATACAAGAACATCTTTGTCACTGTGTCGGGTATATGAACTACGACACGACTGGTTTGAATTGCATCAAAGAGTATGAAAACCGAGTGGCGAGTGTTGAGTTTCCAAAAGGTACAGAGGCTTAGTATGCGCACATGAGTTTTTTAACTTCGGACAAAACTGAGTGGACTTTCGGATGGCTCCATGTCACTGATGTCATCTACATGTCAGCCGAGGTGTCCTATCTATTCCTAATGGTTCTCCAGAGTATTCAGTCGTATGCTCCTCACAGGTTATTGCGCCAACTGGGCAGCCGAGGTTATTCAAAAGTTGTATTCCCAAGAGGAAAAGTTCGTAAAATTTGGAATAAGTGTAGATTTCTAAAACCTAAGACTTTGGTGAGAGATTTACCTAAAAGTGAGGTAGACCCTAATTACATGACTTAATTCGGTAAAAGGTTTGAAATCCCTCAAGAGCCCGAAAGGCCTACTAAAAGGCCCCATGTCCAGCAATTCACTGACGAATCACGGGAGCAACGGGACTGGTTAATGAAAGAGGCAAGCTATAGGGCCAAGATAAGTAAACTGGAGGGACAAATCAGGGGGACCTCAAATTTGACAATGGTGTCCAAGTTGCTGCCGATGAAGGAGAAAAGAGGAAGATGGTTCAAGAAAATGAAGCCCTTAAGGCTCACATCCAAAAGATGAAAATAGTTGCTAGAAACCATAAACGAAGCCGAGCAGATGAAAGGCTTATAAGTGGTTTTAGAAAGAAAGTAATTGAGTGTCAAGATGACTTAGAAAAATCTGAGGCTAGTCTAGCAAAAGCCCGAGCATAGCGAACAAAGAATGCAGAAGGACGGGTGGAGTATATGCGGCAGTTGAAAAGAAAATACGAGGGAACTGTCACCGATTTGAAGAGAAAGCTCACTACCGTTGACAATGAGACATCCAAACAAGCTAGGAGCTTCAAAGCTGAAAGGGAACATTGCTATGCCCTAATGTCCCATATATAGGAAGATATGCAACAGTTACAGAGTCAAAATAATCATGACACTTAGGTGCTAGAAGCTAGGACTTAGCAAATAGGGCGTTTGCTCCAAGAAAAGGGTGTCATCCGAGAGAGGGTTAGAGCCATTGCCGACTACATCGTCGTGAAGTGTCAAGAATGTGAACACATGACTAGAACCACTTTCTTTATTGCGAGTATGACATTTGTTCGCTAAATAATGAGGATCTGGAGAATTTTCAAGGGGATCTTGCAAATAGGCCCGTGGCAAGACCGAATGATGTCCCACGGGCCATAGGAGTCAAACCACTTATGTACTGATGATTTTCATTTATCGAGTATGTACTTCAGTTGTTGTTTTGAGTCTGTTTGTAGTTGTTAAAGTTACAAAAAAATGATTATGTTAGAGTCTTTTGTAATAGAAAAGTTTTAGGAGTTTTATTAATGAAAATTCAAAATTCCCAAAAATTATTTCCTTATTTTTCGTATTTATTTCTTGAACTACGTAACGATTTGATTTACGCGGCGTTGTGATACGCAAGCAATTCTCATTAGATACGGTCATGATTTTGTAAATAACTCAAATAAAAGAGGAGTTTGGAAGGAAAGAACCGAAAGAAAAACCAAAAGAGGGAAACATAGAGTCAAAGAAAAACGAAAATATGGGGCAGAGAAAAAAAAGAAAGAAAAGGAAAGAGAGGGAAAAATAAATAAGAGGAGAAGCGTTAAAGAGACAAAGTGGATAGAAAGAAAATTGGAGAAATAAATGAAAGTCAAGATAAAACACGCAACCATTGTAAAACATGTCAAAACACAATTAACTATATAGGTGCATCACACCCTAACGTGTGGTTCCCTATGTGTTAATTGTCTCGCACTAACCGGTTTGTTGTGTTTGCAACCAATCAGGCTCTATAGTAAGGTGGTTGGTTTTCTGGTACACTGGCTTCACATCCTTACATCACAAGGTCAAAGGGAAGCATTGAAATGTCATCTAAGGGTCATCTACCAACGGTTCCTATCCCCGAGGATAACCCAATTTCGGCCATCCCAACTTCAGAATCGGCCACTGTAGAGGAAAATAGAATTTTGCATCTCTACATGATAGAAATGTGGGACGCCTGGTCTAATGGTAGGGAACCACCAAGTGTGATCGCTAGATACCTCGAGCCACTTCCCAGGGCAAGTGGCACCTCCAACGTCCCCATCAGTTTGGGATATCCTACCATTTCGGCTCACTTTGCTGGAACACCTTCTGAGGTTCGCCCCCAGGTGTTGATGTCAGGCACAACCTCAAATATATTCACTACGCCACTTTCTTCAGCCACGGCACAACCCACCCTGCCAAGGCCAAACTTTGATCCCTCATCCTTCACCTTTCAAGTACCATCTTTCCCATCGGAACCTACCCAGTTCACTACTAATTCCTACCCTCAGCAAACCGGTATAAGTTTACCGTGAGGTACGAGAAAACCTCAAAGAACCCTGAACAGGAAGAAATTACTCAAAAAATAAGGAGCCTGGATCAGAGTCTAAAAAATATACAAGGTTTGAGCGGCAAAAGTGCACATCCTACGCTGACCTATGTATGTTCCCACAGGTGCATCTACCCTTGGGTTTCAAAACCCTAAAGTTTGAAAAGTATGATGGGCATGGGGATCAGGTGGAAAAGAAGAGCTCCTCATGGCATATTTTGGAGAAAGCATGGTTGGTATTGCTTCTGAATGGTACATGGACCAGGATATATCTCGATGGCATATTTAGGATGACTAGGCTCAAGGCTTTGTCAGGCAGTTTCAGTATAATATCGACATTTCCCCTGAAAGGAACTCGTTGTCATATCTAAAGAAAAAGTCCTCAAAAAGCTCAAATGGCGCGAGCATGCCACCAGAGTTAAGCCTCAAATGGATGAAACAGATATGGTCAGTGTCTTTCTTCAAGCCCAAGAGGCCGATTATTTTAAGAATATGATGTCTACGATGGGAAAACCATTTGCTTAGGCCATCAAAATTGGCAAAATGGTTGAGAATTGGTTAAAAAGATAGCGCATATTAAGTCAGTCCGCTATAAGGGCTACCTCCCAAGCAATTCAAGGCGGGTATGGAGGTGTAGCAAACCAAAAGAAAAAGGAAAGGTGGCAATGGCTACTTCATGTGTTAGAAAACCCCGTCCATCCAGAAATTACTTCTCCACAGACACCGCACAACATTATTATCCCCATCAAGATGCGGCCTATGCTATGGCTCTTCAACTGTATGCAGTAATGAATGCCCAACCATATGCTAGGACACAACAACAATTCCACCAAAACCGAGCTCCATTTCCTAGAAATCAACCTTTTCACCAAGCTCAGTACAATCCCTGACCTCCACAGAACAACTTCCCCTACAATGTCGGTACCCGAGAACCACCCAAGATGGCAAACTTCACACCCATTGGTAAGTCATATTCTAGCCTTTGCCCCAAACTTGTCCAAATGGGTTTGTTGCAGCATGCACCAAACCAGACAGAACCCAGCGTCGCCCGCTTACATAGACGGTACTCGATGTGCTTACCACTTAGGGGCAGAAGGAATGGTACAGATGACTATTGGACCATAAAAAGGGCTGTGGAAAACCTCATTAAATAGAAGAGAATTGTGCTAAAGGACGAAGACGTTCCTAATGTAACCAACAATCCATTACCGGCTCACAACAACGTGCCGATTATTGCGATGATCTGTAAAGATAAAGAGTTTGACCCAGCTAAAAGCCATCATTGCCATAGCCGATGTAGAAAAGAAACCAAAGGCTGCCGCAAAACAGGACAAAGGGGAGAAGAAGAGTAAAATCACTCCTCAGAATATTGAAAAGAAAAACGAAACCCGAATTGGGGCAGCACCCTCAAAAGATGTCGTTCTCTATATTCCCCGGGGCCGCAAGAAAGAACCGATGTCATTAAGCCCTCCAAGAAGGTTTGAGTTAAACAAGGTATCCAAAAAGTATGTTCCTAAAGGGACCTACATGGTGCCGGTGCCAGTAATTTCACCAAGGATGCATGAGCCTGCGGTTATTGGCTGCGCACCGCAGAGACCCATGACATACCCCACTATCGTCCCATGGAATTACAACAAGGTGGTAGTGACCTACAAAGGGAAAAAAATCGCAGGGCAAGTACATGAAATCGACCCATCCGGGAGGTACCTCAATCTGGAAGGAGTGGATAATGCCATAAAGAAACGTTTCCCACTAAAGAGGCATGTTAGTTCCGAAGAGGCCGAAGAATTCTTCAGGAAAATGAAAACTGCGGACTATGAGATAATTGACTAACTCTGAAAGTCCTCTGTTTAGGTCTTATTGTTGTCTCTGCTAATGAATTCAACTGAACATCATAAAGTATTGATCAAAATCCTCAATGAAGCGTATGTACCCATTGAAACCACTATGAACAATTGGAGAGGATGGCAGAAAGGTTTTTCGCAATCAATCAGATCTCTTTTAGCAATAACGATTTTCCGCTGGAAGAGGCCACCCACAACAAAGCCCTTCATCTGACAGTTAAAAACATGGGATATAATATGAAAAAGGGTCATGCTAGATGGTGGTTCTAGGGCAAATATTTTTCCTCTTTGTAACACCCCGTAAATTTGGCTTAGGCATGAAGGAGTTAAAGGAGTAGTAAGGTTATATTTTGGACATGTGAAGTCCCATCGGGATGATTATGGGTAAAATATTTGTTTCAAAATCAAGATGGAAAGTGCAGTGCATAAGATTTGAACAAATCGACTAAGTTTGCGAAGGTCTAACTTCTAGCAGGTTTTAGTAAAACTGTGTAAGGCACTTGAGAAAACAAAAAACATGAAAGTTGTAGGCCATTGAAATATCTTTCCAAGAATATATTATGGAGCGTGAACAGATCTCTGTGCAAAATATTATGCACATTTTAAAGAACAGTATGCGATATGCGCACCCTGTAGCGCGCCCTTAGCGCGACCACGCAAAATTTGAGGCAATGTTACTGCTGTTTTGCATGGCTAGTAGTGTGGGCAGGTCTCCAGGTACGGGGTGCGCATGTGGGGGGTCATTTTAAAGCCATATTTCGTCCCCCACAACCCCAAAACATAAAAACTTGCTCTAGAAAGAGGAATTCTAAAAAACTAACTCCTTAAGGGTCCTTCCACCACCCAAGGTAAGTTCTAATGGTGATTCTAAGTTAATTTCAATTTCCCAACATCTGTTTAACATGGCTAAACCCTCGATATCATTAGATATTCGAGCAGACATCATTGTTGAGAGAACGAAGCCTAGAACTCGAATTCAAAGGGTATGAACTTCAAAAAGGTAATGTCTTCACCCTCTAATTGATTCTAGCATTGGTTTAATGATTATAAACCCTAGTTCATATATGAGTTGATGGATTTGATAGAAAAGCATGAACGATTATAGGTTTCGGGTGTTGATTGTTGATTGTTGGTTAAGGGTGTTGTTTAGTTTATGGGTGATGAAGAATAATGTTGATTATAATCATTTGAGACTTTAGAATTTATCTAGGAATAAGAGAATGGGTTGTTGGGTGTAGATACACCATTAATAAGGACTATGAAGCTTTATGTCATCAAGTGTTTGAGAAAGGGTTTAAGTGACTAAAACATGACAATTATTGGCGAATGTTGTATTACACTCAAGAGCAGGAAGTTAAGTTATGTGAGGCTAGCTCTCTAAGTTTGGGAATGTTAATGATTCTCCCTACACTAAGTTTCTCTTATGACATTACCAATTGCCTCAGAAATATAGTTAAGCCTAGTTCCTTAAATAGTTGTAGAACTTCTATTCTCTAGCTTCATAACTCGTTCACCACTTTCATTCTGAACGTTGTGAGCTCAGTGCATATTCAATATAGACTTGGGTTTGATGCCTCCGAGTTTTAGTATAGATTACTCAGTATGCCATAAATAGTTAAAGTTTAGTGTTCATAATCAGCTCAAGAATAGATGTCTCGGTCTGATCCTATTCAGCATTCCAGTATTATGTAACTCAGTGTGATCCAGTATTCCATTATCATGTAACTCAATGTGATTAAGTATTTCACTATCATGCATTACAGTTTGATTCTCAGTTCCTAAATGTTGAACACCTGTATTTGGGCCCAAGGTCGTAGTTTATATGCTTTATGCATACTTGGGCCTAGTGTCGTAGTTTATGCTTTATGCATGTGTGGGCCTGAGGCCATAGTTTATGCTTTATGCATTTTTGGGCCTGAGTCCGTAGTTATGCATACGTATGCTTGGGCCTGAGGCCGTAGCTTGTGAACATATATATTGGGTCCGAGGCCGTAGCTTATTCAGATAAACAGGTTGTTCATCATTCAGAAGAGGGAATATTTATATCCTTACTTCCTTTGTTCAGTTTAGTTCAGTTATCAGTTCAGTTATCAGTTATCAGTAATCATTTCACTTACCAGTTATCAGTTCAATTATCATTTCAGTTACCAGTTATCAGTTCAGTTATCAGTTATCAGTTATCAGTTCAGTTATTATTTCAGTTTTTGTTTCAATAGTATTATTTCAGTACCAATTATCAATTCTCAGTTATCAGCTTTGTTTCAGTTTCAGCATTTATAATTCTTTCTTTCAGTTGTTTAAATACCATTGCAATTTAAATGTACTAACGCCCATTTTGCTCAGGGCCTCCATCTCACAATACAAGTAATGATTTACAGGTTGATAATTTAGAGCGCTAGGATAATCGTACAAGCTGTTTGGTGATCCCCAATTTTTTTCGATGCATTATCATTAATTTACGGTCTTTTAGTAATTACAGGCAGTTAGTGTTTTCAGTACTTCATTAGAGACTTCATAGACTAGAGTAACAGTTAGACAGAGTCTCATACTTTTCATGTTAACCTATGTTTGCTGCAAATATATTTCAAAATTGTATTAATATTTCTGTACTTTAATTTTTATCATTCAGACTTTCATATAACACCATGTGTTAGTTTATCTTCCGAATTTAGTATGTTATGATATCACATGTTGATTCAGCCAGCCAGTTGGTTCGTTCGGTCATATGTAGTCAGGCACCGAGTGTCGTGTTACGTCCAGGGGGCGTGACAAAGCTTGGTATCAGAGCACTGTGTTCAAGAGTTCTAGGGAGTCTATGAAGTCGTGTCTAGTGGAGTTTCCTTTTTATTTGTGTACTGGCCACTCATATAAACGGTTAAATACCAAGACATCCAGGATTGTCTCATTTTTTTCTACTCTAGATCGTGCCATGAAACTTAGAGCAATTGATAACCTTCACTTCCTATTGAATTCCAAACATATTGGATACCCAAGCGACGCGCACGAGAAACCTAAGTTCCTAGAGAGGATAATTTCCCGTTAGGGTATAATTATGGAGTATAGGTTGGTAAATATGACACTTGAGAGGACATTAAAAGTGGGATGCAATGGATAGTTGTACAGATTAAAGCATAAACTTATCAGAAAGTACAAAAGAAGTTATGATGTCTTATGGTTATCAGTTTACCTCAGTTACCAGTGATACAATCTTTCAGTTAGTAAGTTTGTGGTTATTCAGCACTCCAGTATTTAGTTATATGTTTACCAAATATCCAATTTTTAGCATATCAAAATTTATGGTGACTTGTGAGTATCCAGTGATGCATATGGATTCTCAAAAAAAATGTAAGTAACGGTGATTATAATGAAACATTTGCATATTTTAGGTCTGGATTATGACCAAGACTCACCGGATGGCGCAGGAAGTAATTTATCAGATGATGGTATACTCTGAAGGATAAGTTTGTGTATGGTAATTGGATGTGTTTGACCTCAGAGAACAATTTCTTTTAATTCTTGCAAATGGATCAACATGGATGATAGTTCAGATGTCAAACCCTAACATTGCTCATTATAGTTTGGACAGAAAAGAGCATAAGGGTAAAATACCTAGGAGTAAGAAACGATTGTTAGTATTAGAGATGTATTTTTGGTAGAACTCATGCCAGTGACTAGAACATATGATGCATGAAATGAGAACCAAGAGCAGCCAATACTAAATTTCAGGGAATGATTTTATGTTGTTTAGATTTATTCAAATCAGAACTAGAAGTACCACGCTAGTAAGCAACTATAAGAAGCAACTATTGATGTAAGATAAAAGATATGGCAGTTCCCCCTTTGGTTATGTGACTAAGTGATTATCGCAGATGTTTATAGTATGATATGATTTTATATTATATAGAAAGTTTGTGGTTAGATATTCTAATTTTTGTTTAAGACAGATGAATTCCCTAAGTGTGATCTATGCACATAGTTTAGAAAAAAAGGATAGTATGCGGCCATAGAATCAGGTCGGATTATGAGGGAAATTAGAAATAGCCCTATGCTTCACTTTAGTTATTCAAATCAGAACATGAACACATGACGCTAGCAGGTAGTTAATAAAAGAATAATAAGTAAGTATTGAGTTGATAAAGTGAATTAGCAATTTCAGCAGAGCTAGTAGAGGTACAATTTGATCCACTTAGCCAGACTAGATATAGTGAGTGGATGACAACTTGAAATACCGAACATGTGTTAGAACCCACAGAGTTTAAGTTAAACCCGAATTACAGTGGAAGTGGAAAAAAATCAGCTAGCAGTAAGAGAACAAGCTATCGAAGAATAGCCTTCAGGAATTATCGAAATGGGGTTTCCCCAAGTTTGACAGTGTGAATGGAGTTAAATTGTTAAGATTGTGTATGATATTTTTTTGTTAAGTCAATAATTTAGTTCTTCTTATTAAGGAAGATAGCTCAAAAGTAAGTCAGAATATGAGTCATCATTGAGTAAAGTGCAAAGAATTGCATAAGATAAGGAATGTTATTTGGATCCCAACAAAAAAAAGAGGAAGGATCCACAAGTATAAGACCTTTGGTCTGAGGGGTGATGTGAAAACCATTAGTAAGTCCATATGGAGATTTGAAACTTGGATAGTTAGCATGGGATATGAAAAAGAAAATTAGTTTGGTAATGAGGAAAAATTATATAATTACCACAAGGATTATGTCTAGCATGTTTAAGAAACACAAAGTAATTGGAATGATCACCGAGCTTAGTTATTGATGATAAAGTGATCATAGAAAAGCTGTAAAATCATGCCTATTTATATGTTATGAGGGTAGTGCCATTGCACGGGACTCTAAAATTTAGAGTACATGTCAAAGACTTGGGTCACAACAATGCTATTAGTGTTTTCAGGAAGTTCTTAAGAAGATAAAGTTTGAAAAGTATAACCCATGATTGAGGTAGATAAGAGAACTTTGGTGAAAGAAGTTCACCACTTAGCCAAGATAGCAGTTCGACTTTGGACTTCGAAGATGATGGAGTTGTTGTCTAAAATAGGACTTGTTCCCCTAGCAGCTGAAGAGAAGGAGAAATAATCTGATGTTCCATACGTATTGCAGTTGAAGAGGAGATTCACAACTATAAAAATATGGCTTTTGAATAAGGGGGAGATGATGGTACTATGAGGTACCAAGACAGGTAGTGTGTTCCAGACATAGATGGACTTAAAAAGGGAAGATCATGTTAGAAGCCCGTAATTCCAAGTAAATTCTCCGTCCAGGTTCCCCAAAGATGCATCATGACCAAGGGGATTTATTGGTTGAATGACATGAAAAAGAACGTCGCAGACTTTGCGTAAAATTGTCTGAATTTTCAGCAAGTGAAAGTCGAGGAGCAGGAAGCCTAGTGTTTTAACACAGAATACATATTTTTTGAGTGAAGATGGTAAATATGGAGTTTATAATAGAATTATCTTGCTCATCTTGAAAGTATGATTTGATTGGATGATTGTAAATTGACTTACCAGTCACCACACTTCTTGCCAGTAAAAACTACAGATTCATTAGAAGATTATACCAAGTTGTACGTTTAAGAAATCACCTGATTGCATGGGACTCCGTTGTTTGTCATTTCGGACTGTGGTGCTCAGTTTAAACAAATAAACTTTATAAGTTCTTTCAGGAATGATTAGGCACAAGTTTTTCATCCTTAGAATGATGGCCAAGTAGAGTGAATTGTTCAAACAGTTGAGGATTTGTCCTTGATGTTGAAAGTAATTGGGATGATCACATACCTCTCATTGACCTTGCTAATAATAACCTACCATTCTAGTATCAAGATGGCACCGTACGAAAGCTCAGTATGGGCGAAGGTGTAGATCACCAATTGGTTGGTTCAAAGTTGGAGAAGTGGAGTTGGTAGGACCCAATTTGGTCTATCAAACTATAGAGAAAGTTAAGTTGATTCAAGAGCGCTTGAAGAAAACTCAGAGCCACAAAAATGTCATATTCGAGCGTGCGGCATAGAGACCTAGAGTTTCAAGTTGATGATTGGGTATTTCTGAAAGTTTCGCTTATGAAAAGCGTTATGAGACTTAGGAAGAAGGGGAAGCATAGTCCCTGCTATATTAGGCTATATGGATTCTTACGAACGATCAGTCAATTAGCTTATGAGTTGGAGTTGCCACCATAATTAGTGGTGGTACAGCCAGTATCTCACGTGTCATGTTATAACATTAAAGTTTCCAATACTCAAATAGTCATGATAGTTCAGTACTAAGATACTCATGTTAGTTCAGTACTCAGATACTCATATAAACTCAATACTCAACTACTCATGTTAGTCCAATACTTAGACATTCATGCGAGCTTAGTACTTAGATTACTCAAATATTCATGCCAGTTCAATATTCATATATCCATGCTAGTTCAGTATTCACGTATCCATGGCAGATTAATATTCAGTCAATGTAGTAGTCATTCCGTTTAGTATCGCAAAAGTTCAATAATCATGTATTCATTCAGTTTAGTATACAAGTGTTAATGAAAGTTTATGTTTCCACCATACCCATTTAAGGTCCGGAGTTAGCAGAAGTTACAGTCAGGACAATCATTCGAGGACAAATGATTCCAAGGGGGAGATAATGTAACACCCCATAAATTTGGCTTAGGCATGAATGATTTAAAGGAGTAGTAAGGTTATATTTTGGACATGTGAAGTCCTATCGGGATGATTATGGGTAAAATAGTTATTTCAAAATCAAGATGGAAAGTGCGGTGCATAAGATTTGACAAAAAATCGACTATGTTTGTAGAAGGTCTATCTTCCAGCAGGTTTTAGTGAATATATGTAAGAAATTTGAGAAAATATAGAGCATGAAAGTTGTACACCTTTGAAATATCTTTCCGAAGATATATTATGGAGCCCGAACGGATCTCTGTGCAAAAACTTATGCGCGTTTTAAACAAACGTATGCGATATGCGCGCCCTTAGCGCGACCGCTCTAATTTTGATGCAGTGTTACTGCCGTTTTGAGCGGTCAGTAGTGCGGGCAGGTCTCCGGGTGCGCGGGTGCACTCGTGGGGGGTCATCTTAAAGCCATATTTCGTCCCCCACAGCCCCAAAATATAAAAACTTGCTCTAGAAAGGGGAACTCTCAAAAACCTAACTCCTTAAGGGTCCTTCCACCACCCAAGGTATGTTCTAATGGTGATTCTAAGTTAATTTTAATTTTCCAACATCTTATTAACATGGGTAAACCCTCCATATCATTAGATATTCGAGTGGGATATCATTGTTGAGAGAAGGAAGCCTAGAACTCGAATTCAAAGGGTTTGAACTTCAAAAAGGTAATGTCTTCACCCTCTAATTGATTCTAGCACTGGTTTAATGATTTTAAACTCTAGTTCATGAGATATGAGTTGATGGATTTGATAAAAAAACATGAACGATTATAGGTTTGGGGTGTTTATTGTTGATTATTGATTAAGGGTGTTGTTTATTTTATGAGTGATGAAGAATAACGTTGATTATAATCATTTGAGACTTTAGAATTTATCTAGGAATAAGAGAATAGGTTGTTGGATGTAGAGACACCATTAATAAGGACTGTGAAGATTTATGTCATCAAGTGTTTGAGAAAATATTTAAGTGACTAAAACATGAGAATTATTGCTAATGTGGAATCCCTTTGACTTGTATTGATATAGGTTAAAGTTGAAAGGGTTGGCGAATGTTGTATTACGCTCAAGAGTAGGATGTTAAGGTGTGTGAGGCTAACTCTCTATGTTTGGGAATTTTAATGATTCTCCCTATACTATGGTTCTTTTACGACGTTGCCAATTGCCTCGGAAATATAGTTAAGCCTAGTTCCTTAAATAGTTGTAGAACTTCTATTATCAAGCTTCATAGCTCATTCACCACCTTCATTCTAAACATTGTGAGCTCAGTTCATGTGGGTGTGAGGCCGTAGTTTATGCTTTATGCAGTTTTGGGCGTGAGGCCGTAGTTTTGTATACTCGGGCCTGAGGCCGTAGCTTGTGCATATATATATTATGCCCTAGGCCGTAGCTTATTCATATAAACAGGCTGTTCATCATTCAGAAGAGGGAGTATTCATATGCTTACATCCTTTGTTCAGTTTAGTTCAGTTATCAGTTATCAATTATCAGTTCAATTATCAGTTATCAGTTATCATATCAGTTACCAATTATCAGTTCAGTTATCATTTAAGTTACTAGTTATCAGTTCAGTTATTAGTTATCAGTTATCAGTTCAGTTATCAGTTTAGTTTCTGTTTCAATAGTATTACTTTAGTACCAATTATCAATTCTCAATTATCAGCTTTATTTAAATTTCACCATTTATAATTCTTTCTTTTAGTTGCTTTACATACCAGTGCAATTCAAATGTACTGATGTCCTTTTTGCCCGGGTGTGCATCTCACGATGCAGGTAATGATTTACAGGTTGACTATTCAGACTGCTAGGATTCTCGTCCAGTTGTTTGGTGATCCCCAAATCTTTTGGGACATTATCGTTACTTTACGGTCTTTCAGTAATTACATGACGTCAGTGTTTTCAGTACTTCATTAGAGGCTTCATAAACTAGAGTGACAGTTAGACAGAGTCTTATTATTTTCATGTTAAGCTATGTTGGCTGCAAATATATTTCAAAATTGTATTAGTATTTCCGCACTTTGATTTTTATCATTCAGACTTTTGGTATAGCAGCATGTTTTAGTTTATCTTCCGCATTTACTATGTTATGATATCACATATTGATTCAGCCAGACAGTTGGTTCGCTCGGTCACATGTAGTCAGGCACCAAGTGCTGTGTTACGTCCAGGACTAGGTTCAGGGCGTGACACTCTCTCAACTCTACAAAGAATGGAGATCGGTACTGAGAGAATCAGGCCTAACAATGTCTATGTGCGTGCTTTTGATGGCATCAAGAGAGATACCATTGGTGAAATTGATTTGATTCTGATTTTTCGTCCGGTTGATTTTGAGGTAACCTTTCAGTTCCTGGATATGGATACTTCCTATAATTTCCTCTTGGGAAGACCTTTGATTCACGCAGTAGGGGCTGTACCTTATACTCTCCACCAGATGGTAAAATTTGAACATGAGGATCAAGAGATCGTAGTCCATGGAGAGGACGAGCAGTCGATTTATCGGGACCCATCAGTCCCAAGTCTTGAAGCCAGAGAAGGTAGTGAGCATATAGTTTATCAAGCTTTTGAAGTGGTCATCACAGACCAATGTGAAGAAGGAAACTCTTGTCCTCAACCCTTTCTCTCAAATGTGTCAATTATGGTTGCCAAGGAAATGATCAGGCATGGTTACAAACTAGGGAAGGGTCTTGGGACGTTACTGCAGGAAATCACCGAACCCATCACTCCAGCTGCTAGCGAGAGGTTCTTTGGGGTAGGTTTCCAAACCACGTTGGCTGATGAAAAATGGGCAGATAGATGAAAGAATGATGGTTGGTTATTGCCTCAGGCCCAAGTACAATGAGGAAGAGGAAGATGAGGCCTTCACGACCGAGAAAATTAAAGAAATCTGTGGGGCTATGAGGCAGATGATGTATGAAACCTACATGGTTCATCCAGGAGAAGGCTCAAGCACCACTGAGGTGTTATACATGGGACCCAATGCCAAGCTGCAAAATTAGAAGGCTACTCCATTCCCAATCAGGCGGGATCCCGGTAGTCCAGTCCTGCCACCTTTTCTACATCACGAGGTATTTCAAGGTATAACTCGGAAGTTTTTTTTTAATTTCTTGTCTTTAAATTCCAATGTAAAGCCTGTTATCTTCAAAATTCAATGAAATGAAATCAATATTTCATTGTTCATCTCTCTTTATTCCTTCTAATTTTTGTTACTTTTCTTATTTCTTCTTTCAGTTCTAATAATGCGGCTTTAAATAAAATGACATGCTTGCGGACTTCATGCCCAGATCCGAACACGCTGTCTAATTGTGAAATAATAAACCAAGAAACGAAATATGATGAAGAATAGGGTTTTAGGAAAATAAATCGAGAAATGGAACAATTTGAGAATAAATCTTAGTCGAACTTAAATGATACCGAGTCGGTTAATTTGGGTGGTACTAAAGAAGTCAAAGAAACCAAGATAAGCATTCTCATAGATGAAAAAACCCGAAATGCATTGATCTAACTGTTGTTTGAATTCAATGTATTTGCTTGGTCATATGATGACATGCAAGGACTAAGTGTTGATTTGGTGGTCCACAAGTTGCCAACATACCCCGATTATCCCCCTGTCCAGCAAAACCAAAGAAAGTTCAAAACTAATATCAGTGACAAGATTATAGAAGTGGTCACAAACTAGTTGAAAGTGGGAGTGATCCGAGTGGTCCGATACACCACATGGTTAGCCAATGTAGTTCCAGTGCCAAAGAAGGACGGGAAAACTCGAGTGTTTGTGGATTATAGATATTTGAACAAAGCAAGTCCTTAAGACCCCTTCCCTTTGCTGAACATCCACATCCTTGTTAATAACTGCGCCAAACATGAGATACAGTATTTCGTGGATTGTTATGCATGATATCACCAGGTGTTGATGGATGAAGAGGATGTGGAAAATACAGTTTTCACCATACCCTAGGGCACCTACTATTACAGGGTCATGCCTTTTGGTCTGAAGAACACCGGGGCAACCTATATGAGGGCCATGACTGCCATCTTTCATGACATGATACACCAAGAAATCGAGTGTATGTGGACGATGTGATCATCAAATCTAGAACAGAGGACGACCATGTTCGAGACCTGAGAAAGTTCTTTGAGCGGCTGCATAAGTATGATCTGAAGCTAAATCCAACCAAATGTGCATTTGGGGTTCCGTCTGGAAAACTCTTGGGATTTATAGTCAGTCGGAGAGGCATCGAGCTATACCTAACAAAGATAAATTCTATTCGGGATTTGCCTCCTCCAAGAACCAAGAAAGAGGTTATGAGCCTACTGGGAAGGTGGATCTACATTAGCCAATTCATTGCTTAGTTGACTTCTACATGGAACCCATCTTCAAGATGTTAAAGAAAGATATAGCAGTCAGGTGGAGGTTTGAGTGTCAAGAAGCTTTTGACAAGATCAAAGAATATTTGTCGAATTTGTCGGTCTTGGTCCCACCTGAACCTAGGAGGCCTTTGTTTTTTACTTTACCGTCTTGGAAAAGACTTTTGGCTATGTCTTCGGGCAACACGATATGATCGTAAAGAGAGAGCATGCAATCTACTATCTGAGCAAGAAGTTTACAAGTTCTGAAGCCAAATATACCATGTTGGAAAGAACTTGTTGCGCTCTAACTTAGGTTGCTCAGAAGCTGAGGCATTACTTGATAGCCTACACAACTTACCTCATTACCAGGTTGGATCCTCTGAAATAGATATTCCAGAAGCCAATGCCCACAGGGAGGTTAGCAAAATGGCAGATCCTGCTCACTGAATTTGACATAGTCTATGTCATCCGCACGATAATGAAAGCCCAGGCTTTAGCGGATTACCTGGCTGAAAACCATGTCGATGATGAATACCAGCCCTTGAACACTTAATTCCCGGATAAAGAGGTAAACTCAGTTAAGATAATATTAGAAGACATCAATTCTTGGAAAATGTTCTTTGATGGGGCTGTGAATGCAAAAGATGTTGGAATTGGGGTAATCTTGATCTCACCCACTGGTTAGCATTATCCAGCCATAACCTAACTTCGGTTTTTCTACACAAACAACAGTGCTGAGTATGAAGCCTGCATTATGGGTATGAACATGGAAGTCGACCAAGATGTCGAAGAATTTTTTATCAAGGGAGATTCAAATCTGATTATCAGACAAGCTAAAGAAGAATGGGAAACTCGAGATGTCAAACTCATTCCCTATAGGAAACATATGGAAGATCTTAGTAGGCGGTATAAGTCAGTTGAGTTCGGGTACATTACTCATTCTCACAATAAGTTAGCCGATGCGCTCGCTACTTTGGCCTCTATGATGCCATACCCAGGCAATGCCCACATTGACCCGTTGGAAATCCAAATCTGGGAAAGGCACGGTTACTACAATACGGTTGAGGCAAAACCAAATATTCAGCTATGGTATCATGATATCAAAAGTTTTGTGAAAACTAAAGAATACCTCGAGCAAGACAGTGCAGACTAAATGAGAACCATTAGATGGCTCGCAAGCGGTTTCTTCTTGAGCGGCAAGGTCTTATACAAAAGGACTCCAAATTCAACTTGTTAAGATGTGTTGACGCCGAAGAGGCTGGCAGAATCATGTATGAAGTGCACGCAGGAGTGTGTGGACCCCACATGAATAGGTACGTTTTGGCAAAGAAAACTCTCAGAGCAGGTTATTACTGGATGACTATGGAAAAAGATTGCTTCAGTTTCGTCCGGAAATGTCATCAGTATCAGGTGCATGGTGATTTGATTCATGCACTACCTATAGAACTGCATCCCATGTCAGCACCTTGGCCATTTGTTGTTTGGGGCACTGACGTCATTGGGTCGATCGAGCCAAAAGCTTCAAATGGTCATAGATTCATATTGGTCGCTATTGACTATTTCACGAAGTGGGTTGAAGAAATTACTCTCAAATCTATCACCAAGAAAGTTGTGGTAGACTTTGTGCAATCTAATCTCATATGCCGATTCAGTATTCCTGCAACTATCATTACAGATAATGCTGCAAACTTGATTAGTCACTTGACGAGGGAGATATATAAGAAGCTTAAGATCATGCATTTAAATTCTACTCCTTATCGGCCCAAAGCCAATGGCATCATCGAATCAGCAAATAAGAACATCAAAATATTTTGAGAAAGATGATTCAAATTTCTAGGCAGTGGCATGAAAAGTTGTCGTTTGCATTGTTGGGACACCGCACTACTATGTGCATATTAGTCGGAGCAACCCCATATCATTTAGTTTATGGAACTGAAGCCGTGATACCTACAGAAGTTGAAATCGATTCTCTTTGGATCATTGTTGAAGCGAAAATTGAAGACAGTGAATGGGTCAAAACCTGTCTAGAACAATTAAACCTGATTGATGAAAAGCGAATGGTCGTAGTGTACTACGGGCAGTTGTATCAACAAAGAATGGCACGTGCCTACAACAAGAAAGTGCGGCCTAGAAACTTTGAAGTGGGGCAACTCGTTTTAAGGCGTATTCTTCCCCATTATCGGGAAGCAAAATGAAAGTTTGCTCCTAACTAGAAAGGCCCATACATTATCAAAAAATTGTTTCCAAGAGGGGCGTTATAGGTGGGAGACATCAAAGGGAATGACTCCGAAACAACTGTAAATGCAGACACAGTCAAAATGTACTATGTTTAATCCTTCAGCAACAATAGCATTATCCAATTGGGATGACGAAGGCTTTCATTCTCGCTACCCCAAACACTTCAACCCTTTGAGCCGGTTACCTTTCTTTAATTACCCTCTTTGGAACTTGAAGATGTTTGTAATAAAAGAGCATCAACACAAAAGAAAAGAACAAAAAAAAAGAAGAAAAACAACCAAAAATAACAAAACAAAATGTTTTCCTGAACTACGTTCGACTTGATTCCGAAAGGATACGTAGGCAGCCTCTCTCTGGGGTTCAGTCACACCAATACAAAAATTCAATTTCCCCTAAAAAGTGAAACTGGGGCAGATGTTATAATAGTTCGGCGATAATCCTGCCTGAAAGGTTCCAAAGTTGCAATTCGATCCAAATTCAATTTACCCCAAACCTTGTTCAAGTCCTTCCGATCAATCGATGTAAGGTGTTGAAAACCGGAGAATGTGGATGTTTGGATTTGATGTAATCAATATGAGAGAAATAAAATGAGAGAATCTTATTGGTAAAAACCTACAGGCACTATAAGGCAATTGTGAACAAAGAAACTGAAAAAAGAGAGAGTCTTGCTAGTGAAAACTCGTAAAGAACACTATAACGCGACGATGAGAAGAGAATGAGAGAGGTGATTGGCAAAAACTAGCAAAGGGCGCCGTTGATAGTAAAGAAGAAATCCTTCACCACCATTGGCACTGAAAGAGTCCTGGCAAGGTTTCTCGGGTTTTAAACACGGGTCACAATGGGTTTATGAGAATTGGGATAGTTGTTCAGATCAGGTATCCAGTCCAAGAAGCATGTCATGTCTATTGAAGTCTGCATGCACTTCAGATAAGTCCTTATCTCCTCCCCGAAAGGGACACTTCTCCTTAAATTCACTTTCTTGTCCTTTGTTTACTTTTCTTTGAATCCCTTTCAGTCTAACTCTGTTCTGAAACTAATACAAAGAAAGGGTAGCAAGATTGGTTTTACAGGGTTCTGTTTAATAAAGACAAGTACAAATAAAAGTACCCAGCCTCAGCGGTTGCATCAAGTTGATCCCAACTGGCCATAATGGCCGATGCTCTGAAATCAAAGTTATTAAAAATAAAAGAAATCCAAAGTCAAAAGGCCCTAGAGGAGAATAAGGTGAAAAGACCAAAGCCACATATAGGTGAACCATCATGAGAAATTGTGGAAAAGTTGAGTTCCTCGGTTTTATGAGAGAGATCAATCTTTAGAAAAGCCAGCAAGCAGTAGAGGTTCTCACCAAAAAGTTGGTCCGAGATCAAGTGATCAAAAATAATCAAGGCCACAAAACCAACCACCGTTTCAAACTAATAATTGTTCTTTGTTTGAAAATTTGAAACAGGTGCAATCCAAAGCAAACGTGCAAGAAGCAGGGCAACCAAAACGAAAAAGAAATGCGCAAGTGCTAGAAACAGCTTTACAGCAATAATCCATAAAAAGGGAAGTCCCCTCCAACTTTTTCTAGCATTTAGACATTCCATTAAAAAAAAGAAGAGGAAATTAAAAAAAAGGAGATAAGAAGAAAATTCAAAAAAAAGGGGGGTAGCTTAGGACCCCAATCTCTACTTTTACGTTTTTCCAACATAGGTCTCCAATCCCTAGTTGAGATTTTTACACATAGGGCCTCCATTCCCTAGTCGCCTTTTGCCAACATACGACTCAAATTCCTATTTGAGACTTTTAGACATAGGGCCTCCATTCCCTAGTCGCCTTTTGCTAACATAGGGCTCCAATCCCTAGTCGAGATTTTAGACATAAGGCCTCCATTCCCTAGTCGCCTTTTGCAAACATAGGGCTACAATCCCTAGTTAATATTTTAGACATAGGGCCTCCATTCCCTAGTTGTTTTTTGCAAACATAGGGCTCCAATCCCTAGGTGATATTTTAGACATAGGGCCTCTATTCCCTAGTCGCTTTTTGCCAACATAGGTCTCCAAACTCTAGTTGAGATTTTTTGACATAGATCTTTCATTCTCTAGTCGCCTTTTGCCAACATAGGGCTCCAATCTATAGTTGAGATTTTAGACATAGGGCCTCCATTCCCTAGTCGCCTTTTTCCAACATAGGGCTCCAATCCATAGTTGAGATTTTTGACATAGGGCCTACATTCCCTAGTCTCCTTTTACCAACATAGGGCTACAATCCCCAGTTGAGATTTCTAGACATAAGGCCTCCTTCCCTAGTCATATTTTGCCAACATAGGGCTCCAATCCCTAGTTGTGATTTTAGACATAGGGCCTACATTCCCTAGTCTCTTTTTGCCAACATAGAGCTCCAATCCCTAGTTGAGATTTAAGATATAGGGCCTCCAAAATTCTTATTTTATCGCTTTCAAAAAAAGAAAAAAAAAAGTAGTTCAGATCTTAGTTACAACTAACTCACAAAATTTTCCTAGTGAAAACCAGGGCAGAAAAATTTCGTTTATTCGTTTGTTTGTTTTGGTGTCTGAGTAGGTTTGACCTTGAGGCACATGGTTCGAGGTGACCAAAAGAATGAGTCTCAATCCAAAATAAAGAAAAGAAGATAAAAGAACAAAAAGAAGTGAACTCAGAGTGCTGAAGTAGAGAAGGATGCGAACTGCTCAAGGTATGGTTGAAGTCACAGGCTTCGCGTGTCCCGCCTTGATCCAAAGCTAAAGAGTGAACCAGTGGTTATAGTGGACGAGCATCAAGATTCAGATCGCAGTCTACAGCAAGAACCAGCTAAGACTCTAGATCAAGCTTCAAGAGATTTATAGATAGGAATCTTGTAACTCTTAGCTGATAAATTTAGCTAGTTTAGCTTTTTACTTTCCATTTTGGTGTAGTAAGGAGTTCAACAAGCAGTAGCAGCAGCAGCAACAGTGAAATCACAGCTTTCCGGTACTCCCAGCTACCAAAACATCCAGAACTATACTAACCTGATTCCTTTATAGCCAAGGATATGTAAGCAACCTCTGAAGCAAGGTTCGGTTAGGCTCTTTTCAAAAATGCTTCTCATAGAGTTTCAAACGGGAAAAAATCCATCATAATTGCTCATTATATCATGGGAAAAGTCTCTAATATACCCCTCTACTTTGACAAATAGTACGTTCCTCTCCCCCCGTTATACTATCAGGCCATTTAAAGCCCAACAGTTAGGAAAGTGAAAAACATACCCTTATGTTTAACCCCCGTCCAACTAGGCAATTAAAATGCCATCTGGAAGCTAACGTGGACATATACGACCTATAACTCGTTCCACCTATTACTTAAAACCTTATTTACCCATTTTTAATAAGGAAAAGGGTCATTTTTTCTTGTTAGGTGAGAGAACGACGGTGAGGCGATTTAGGGTTCCTCCTATATGCCTCAATTCTCTACCAGATTTTCTGTGAAATCCTTCAAAGGTATAGTTTTTTTATTCTATTAATCTTGGTTTCTCTTATTTCTCCTATTTCTAATATTTTCTTTGTTTTTCTTATGTTAATCTTCTTTTTACTGAAGGTGATTTAGGGCTTCTATTAACCTTTATAGTTTAGTGTTTTCATGTGTGTTTTCTCGGATGTAGTGAGTCTCTATTATGTGGATTTTGTATGGAAATTTGTTTAGTTTAGGGTTTACATGTGGGACTGCATTGTATCTCTTTTTGGGGAACAGGGGGTTTTGTTTATGGGCAAAGATGATTGTATATGGTCCCCAAGTGGGACATTTTTTTGTTGTTCCTTTATTGAATGTTGTATATTTTTGTTGTTTATTTAGAATTTTTGGTCCACCCGTAGATTTGTTTAATAATATCGAGACTCATGTGCCTGCCCTTTATTTCTTTATAATATTTTGTCTGATTCATATGGGAATGCCCTTTATTATATTCAATGTTTGACATTAAAGTTTGTACTATTATATACTCTGATAAGTTTAAAATAAATTCATACCTTTATTGTTTTGTACTATATAATATTCATTTTTTGTTAACCCTTTTCTCTTATTTATTTTGTAGGTTAAGATGGTGAATGTGGACTTGTTATTCAATTATGGAGGTGACTGGAAAATAATTCCAAAAGTGTTATATACAAGAAAGTTGGTGCACACTTGGAAAAAGTATGATTCTGACCTTCTGTCTTACATAGATTTAGTAAATGAATATACCTCATCTACTATAGGGTATGTTGGTGTCCAACAATTGATAATTTGTGGTCCTTCTGGTAGATTTTATGAAATAGTTGGGGATGATGGTATTAGGACTTTGCAAAACATGGTTTCTGACCATTTCAATATAATTAATGTATTTTTTATAGAGGATAGTGAAATGGGAGTTCCTGTTCCTAATATTGTCGGTCATAATGAATCACAAATAGTAGATTGTGAGGTTGCAACTGATTGTATTTCAAATGAGAGTGAAGATGAGATTGTTTTTTCAGATTATGACTCTAATGATTTAGAAGTAATTGCACTACAAAAAAAGAGGGAGAGTTCCAAAACGTTGACTGAATACAAAGAGCTATACAAAGGAATGACATTCAAAGATATAGGTGAGACTTGAAAGGTGATAAAGTTGTATTGTTTAGCCAACTGTTATGGTCTAAAACAACTCAAGAGTGATAGCATTAGACTGGGGTATAGGTGTGAGGTTGGCTGCCCCTTTGTATGTCTTATTTATGAGGATAAGAATGGTGGTATGGTTAAGATCAAAACTCTTAAGTCAAAACACAAGTGTAAACCTGCATATGACAACCCTAGGATAGACAAAAAATACTATAGCAGAATATTTTTTAAGAACAAGCTGCAAGAGAATCCTATGATCAAAGTTAAGGAGATGAAATTGACCTTAAAAAACACTTTCAACGTCAATGTTAGCCATAAGTGTAAGAGGTCCAAAAGAATGATACTCGAATCCCTTGCTGGTAGTTTTATTGACGAGTAGAATAAGATAGAGGCATATGCTAATGAATTGAGGCTGGTAATCCAGGGAGTGATATAATAGTTACCTTATCAAATGATGCACTTGCTGAAGGAAAAAGAAGATTTTTTAGGATGTATATTTATTTTCATGCTCTTAAAATGGGGTTTAAGAGTGGGTTGAGACAATTTACTGGCTTGGATGGAACCTTAATGAAAGGAAAGGCCAAAGGTCAGCTTTTAGTTGTTGTTGCTCTTGATTCAATGAATCATTTTTATCCTATTGCTTAGGCTGTTGTGGATAAATAAACAAAGGTCACCTGGACCTGGTTCTTGACATTGTTGAACAATTCATTATACCTCAAGCTAGGGGAAGGATACACATTCATGTTAGACATACAGAAGGTACTTCAATGTTATTCTTTCAAATATTGAATGTTTCCTTTTTACTTTTAGATGTTTAATTTTTCTGCATCTTATATATGTAGGCCTTGATTGAGGCAGTTCAGGTAGTAGTTCCTGATGCACACCACAGATACTGTGTGAGGCACATAGTGGCTAACTGGTATAGAAGATGGGGTACTGGGGATTTGAAGAAAAAGTACTTATGGTGGTGTGCATGGAGTAGCTATGAAGAAGACTTCAAGGATCAATTGAAAAACTTGGGAGAAATTGATGAAAAAGCTGCTGAAGACCTGTTGAGGTATCCTCCACAATCATGGTGTAGAGCATACTTTGACACAGTATGCAAGAACCAACAAGTGGATAATAACCTAATAGAATTCTTCTACTCATGGATACTAGAGGCTAGGCATAAGCCAATTATCAGAATGCTTGAAGACATAAGAGTTAAGGTGATGAATATGTTGAGAGAGCATGAAAGTGAAGTGCTTACTTAGACGGAAAATGTAAGTCCTCATACCATGCAGTTATATTAACAATTCTTGAATAGTGCACAAAAATGTACTGTTGATTCTAATGGAAAAGATAGATATGAGGCGAATGAAGGAACTACTGAGAAGCATAGAGTGAACATCAACCTGAAAAAATGTACTTGCAGAACATGGGACCTCACTGGGATCCCTTGTCCTCATGCAATTAGAGCATTACTGTACAAAAAACTAAATCTTGTGTCTGTGATTCATTGGTGGTTCACCAAGGAGGCTTATCTCTCCACTTATGCACATAAGTTAGAACAAATTGGAGGAGAGAAGTTATGGAATATAGAGCTAACTCATGCAATGGATCCACCTCTGCTAGTGAATATAGCTGGTAGGCCTAAAGTGAAGAGGACTAGATAAAAGAATAAGACAATAAATAGGAAAGGGGAGTGGTCTCAATCCAGAAAAGGTAGGGTGATGACTTGTTCCACATGTGGGAAGCCTGGGCATAATTCTAGGGGATGTCAAAAGGTAACCTGACACACCCTTACTATATTACTTCTTAGCTGAATTAACATAGTGTCCTAATTTTGTTACTTTATATCTTTGACAGCAAAGCAAGGGAAAGCAGCCACCGGTTGGTAAGAAAACAAAAAAGAGGTCAAGGACAACTGTTGATGAAGATCACGAGGACAATATGGCTAGATCTCCAGCTACCGCAGGGCTGTCTTTAGAAGAGGAGCTGCAAATAACAGCACCACAAGCTAGGCAGGCCAGTCAAGCAAACAACAATTCTGGACCTCAATAAATGTTTATGCCAACATCATACTTGTCTAGGAAGCAATCAATCATCAATGCATAAGTTGATTTTGACTATCCAGAAGCAGATTTTGACAATCCAGAAGCTAACAATCCAGACCCATCTATAATGCCAAGGCATGTGTCAGAGGCAAAGACTAGACTCCAAAGGAGGGAGCATCTAGGCAAAACAACTGGAACAAGGAATATTAACTTTATTGATGATGCCAGTGGTGTGAGTTTGCCAACACAACTTCCTTACTAACCCAAAAATCTTACATAGAGATGAAAAGCTACCATAACAGGAAACCAATTAGAGAGGCAATGACTAGCCAAGATGAAGTCAAGGAAGGGAAATGGAAATGCACAGAACTAGTCAAGTTCTGAACATGTGAATGATTTTTGGTATCTTGGATTGATGTAATTACTCCATATGACAGTACTTTTAACCTAACTTTTAGGTCCTTTGACTTAAACTTTTCAAGGTGGATGTCATTTTATTACTTGGGTGGTATCAATTTTTGGGGTTATAAAGTGACATCCCTCTTGGGTCCTTTCAACATAATGATGTTGAATTATGTTGTCTATGAATGAAGTTATGTAACTGTTATGTTTATGTTGCTAAATGAAGTGATAGCTGAATTTTAATGAAGTGTTAGCTGATTTTTAATGAAGTTATGCTGACTGCCCAGTTATGTATTTCATTATGTTGTTGTAATATATTGTGTTTTTCACAAAGAGTTATACATTACAAAGGGAATTATATTGAAGTTATGTTGTGTTTGTGACAAAGGGAAGTATGATACAAGAAAGATTTATGCTTAAACAAGAAAAATAACAAGTATTTCATTAGTTGGAAACATTAACAATACAAAGTAGCTAAGTAGCAATGCAACCTAATATTAGACACCCTTGGGAGTTAGACATATACTACTCCAAACTAGAGTTAACATTACAATAAACACATCTCCTAAACCAATCAGCTCTTCATTGAATCAACAACAAACCCCAAAATAGTCCTAATATTATTAGAATGATCCACATGTTTGATACTTTCTCTTAAAATATTGCAACTTTAATCACTTGAGAATGGTTTTTAGCCTCTATCAATTCTCATTCTTCAAAGTGGCAGTACCGCCGTCGATTTGGTTTTCAAGAAAGTATTGATTGAGCATGCCAATCCATCTTTCAAAGGCATCGAAGACGGTGTGATCTCCCCCTATAAATAGGGGAATTCTAATGCTATTTCTTCAGCGAAGTGTCTTCCTCCATTCATTCACCCATTTCTCTTCACTATCTTCTCACCATCTTTTTTATAGTTAACCACCATGCTTGGGGTTCATGGCCCTAAGGCTGCATGGCATCATTATTATCAGCTGTGTAGCGGCCATTTGCTCGAGCTTCTCCATGTCGAACGAGATTATACTATGTTGACATTGCTGCTGTTGTTGTCACGGCTGCTATTACTGTTGTTATTGCCTTGAGGTGATGATACATTGGGGGACGTCTTCCTCTGATTTTTAGGAAGTCATTTGGACTATACACTACTTCTCATAAGGGGGCTCGGACTATAAAATGTAGCTCACCTTCATCCCCCTGCCTGGCATAGCTCTCCCTGGCTGGTAGCTTGCACGGCTCAATATCCCAAGAAGTGGATTAAAAGTAGTCGTGCAAGCGAGTTCAACGCTCGTCAAGTCCATTATTAGTCCGATGCTCTCTTTGCCGATGAGGGTCCTCGACCTTTGGCGAGCTGTGGAGTTTTTTCATCCCTTCTTGATCCTCCCATTTTCTTCTTCGCCTTCTTCTTTGAAGTGCTACTTTGGAGTGCTACTTTGGAGGACTGGGGCAAGATCATTGAGGGCATACATTCAAGGAAATAGCGCTCATAGACGCTGCCACTAGGGCATACCTTCGAGGGTAGAATAGGTTTTAGGCTTATACTTTATGCATTCCCTTTTGCTTCTTTGCTTCTGAGTAGGGACCCTTTGTAAGCCTTTGAAATCATATGTAAGGACCGCTCGAGGGTCATTGTAAGCAAATTTTCATAAATATAAAAATACTTCTTGACTTCTGCATTTGATGTTTGCCACACCCTCTTATTTTTTGATGTGGTCCTGAATGTATGCGAGTATTCTGTTCAGTTTTGGCTGAAAAAAATGGCTCCTTTCTGAGCCCCCCCCCCCCCCCCCCGGCTGTTCCTCGGATCAAGCTTGAAGTGGTCCGATAGAACCGGGCCGTCAGGACCCTTGAGTCACACAGAGATAGTACCTTGAGACTCGAAGTTTTTGAGAGCGATGTCTGAGTTAGGGTAGGCTTTGGGCACCTGGAGATTTGCTTTGAACTTGCCATAGATAACTTTTTAAGATGCTGCCAATAGGTCACAGAGGATGGGTTACCCAGGCTTAGGGGGTACCCTGAGGTCGAGCCTCTATGGGCGGAGCTCGAATTGTATGTTCCTTATCTCGGGGGGACCCTCCGAGTCCGGCTACTGTCTTGAGCCCTATAATAATGTTGGTGGTTTTCTGGAGCCTAACTTATTTTAGATGGAGGTCTTTGAGGTCAGGTACCACCTCAGGGCTAGAGATGATGGCCTTGGCTTCTTAAAGCCTAACTTCATGTTGATGGAGGTCCTCGAGGTTGAGTACCACCTCAAGACTCGCATTCAGAGTCGCTGGCCTCCCGGGGCATATCTCGGGCGACAGACCATTGTTGTTTCCACATATATATGGTTGCTTCGCTTCTTGCGAGATACCACTTTTTTAGATATTTCCTCCCATTTTGGTGTGGAGCCCTTCGTTACCTTAGTACCAGAGTTGTTAGACCATATTTTAATGATGTAAATTAATATGTATGTGCAGGAGTTCAAAGAAGCAAAAAAGAACTATTGGAATTGCCAGGTCGAACAAGGAAGGATATCGCTCTCAAAAGAAGCTTCCCTAAATACGCATGATGCACAAGGAAAGAATCAACTCTACATCGGCAAAATAGGATTAACTCTATGATTCTGGGAAATCAAATTTGCTATAATGGAATAAAGATTCAACGCAATCCGTGATTGACGAGTCAGATCAAAATCACTAAAGACCAATTAAATCTAGAGGATCCGGACAGCAATCAAGATCGGAATGTCCAAACATCAAGGAAGAATTCTGTCAAACCCGTCGATTGCCAAAGGAAAGGATCTGAAGAGAAGAAATGGCTAGTACCTTATTCTTGGAAAGAATCAACTCCTTCCAAGGATTAAAACCCTTGGGTTGACAAGACTTCACCATTCATCCTTGTATAAATTCAAGTTCAACTCCATCCTTAGTATACTTTGATCGAACCAAAATAACTCTCTTCAATTTACTGCAAACAAGCATAGTAGCCTATATAAATCTGTTGTGTAATAAGTCAGGGATAGAAAGAGAGCATACAACTGGGGAGGCATTGTATCAAACGAGTGCTAGAGAACTGAGCGACAAATATCAAATCTGTACTCGAAAGAAAACGCATTTGCTTGAAGGGAAATCCCTTGCAACCCAAGGGGACTGGATTAGGATTCACATTGAATCCGAACCAGTATAAAATTCCTGGTGTCTTTAATTTCTGCATTTACTTTCTGCATATTACTTCGAATCTCTCTATCAGTAAGATTGCCATATTCAATTGACTACTAAAGTTTTAAGTCAACTTATTATGATTTATTTGAATTATATACAATTCACACCCTCCCCCCCCCCTCTTGTACTTTCAATTGGTATCAGAGCAAGGCTCACACTTTTGCTTTTTGCTTAACAGCTTGTGAGAAAAAGATCATGGCAAATCAGGTTATCGTTGGGGCTCTATTTCAGGAAGGAACTTCTCAAGTAAGACCACCTTACTTCAATGGACAACACTTCTCCCTCTGGAAAATCCGCATGGAAATCTTTACCAAAGCATACTATGTCAAAGTGTGGAGAGTTATCAAAAAGGGAAACTACCCATTGCTTGTCAGCACACCACCGCTCGCTGACCCTTATGATATAGACTCAAACTCAAATGAGCAATTGGAAGCTGTACAAATAAATCACAACGCAAGGAATCTGCTTAACAATGCAATAAGTGGTGAAGAATATGAAAAGATTTCCAGTTGTGATACTGCCAAAGAAATGTGGGACAAACTCGAAGTTCCCTATGAAGGTACCAGCAAGGTAAAGGAAACCCACATAAATATGATAGTTCACGACTATGAACTATTCTAAATGAAGGAAGGAGAATCCAACGAAGAAATGCTTGCCCAGTTCAGTAAAATAATCAGTAACTTAAAAGCTTTTGGCAAACCATACACTAGTGGCGATCAAATTAGGAAAATTCTCAGAAGTCTATCAACCACCTGGTAGACTAAAGTTGTCACTTTGGAATCTCAAGATCTTAATAAGTTATCATATGATGAACTACGAGGAGAGCTCATTGCTTTCGAAAGAACGCATCTGAAGAAGACAAATCAAGAGGAGAAGAAGAAAGTTGTTGCATTCAAAGCTACTACTGAAGCTGCTGAGAATGAAATTGATGATCCTGAAGTTCTACACGAGGAAATCGCTATGATGTCTAGAAACATGGATGGATTAATGAGAATATATAGAAATACAAAGAAAGGAATATTTCCACCAAGAAGATCTAGACATTACAATGAACAAGACAAGAACGATGGGAAATGCTATGAATGTGGAAAGTTTGGCACATCCAAGTGGAGTGTCGAGAACTGAAGAGAAAGATCTCCAGAGAATTCAACATGAACAGATCATTTGGAAGCTAGACTGATGAGGATGACTCAGACCATGAAGAAATAGCAAATCTCTACTTCATGACAATTCTTGAAAACAAGATCAACAAAACTTCAGGATGCTGGACAGATGAAGACGATTCAGACAATGAAAACTATTTTATGGCAAAGGGAGAAACTAGCGAGGTAAGATCTTATGACTGTGAAAGGTGCAATGAATTACAAGACATACTTGAATCCACCCTAAAAGAGTCTCAAAAGATGATGAATGAACTTAAGAGACTCACCAGGGAAGTCAAAGACTGGAAACTCAAACATGAAGTATGTGAAATTGAAAAAGACGTATTCAAGAAGAGTTTGAGGAATTGCAAATGCAGTTTAATAGCTTGCGCAAATCCACCAGTCATATCTCTGTTAGGTCAAACCAGAAGACTTACAAGTCAACTGGAAAAGAACCAATCAGAACTAGATCGACTAGTCGGTCGAACCAGTCGCTTACAAGTCAACTGGAAAGGAATCAGCAAATCCTATGACTGCTAATTCCAACTCTTATGAAAGCCCTAAAAATAGGTCTGGGGTCAAATGTCATTATTGTAACAGAAGTGGACATAAATATTTTGGTTGTCACTTTCGTAAATCTCATATGTCCTGATGGGTTTTGAAACCTAAGAAGTACGAACCCAGTAACACTAACTCACCAAAACCCAAGCAAGCTTGTGTACCTAAAAGAAAGTAATAATTCTGTATTGCAGGAACACCACAGAGTAAAGCGCAAAGGAAAATAGTATCCAGATAGTGCGTTTTCCAGTCATATGACAGGTGATAAAATCCTGTTTAAGGAAGTAACAAAGATTGACGGAGGAAGCATCAAATTTAGAGATGATTCAAGAGGCAAAATAGTTGGCACTGGAACTATTCCTTTCAACAACAGTTGTGACATCACTGAAGTATATCTGGTTGATGGATTAAACTATTATCTTCTCAGCATAAGTCAACTCTGTGACTCAGGATATGAGGTAAAATTTAAGAGAAATGGATGTTCCATCGAAGACGAATCAGGTAAAATAATTCATCCTGGAAAAAGGTATGGAAATATTTATATACTTGATGGTTTCAAAAATATAGATGGTCATATATGCCTAACCTCTATGGTTGATGATCCCTGGTTATGGCACAGAAGACTAGGTCATACTAGTATATATCTAATTGAGAAATTATCAAAACATGATTAAGTCATTGGGTTACCTAAATTGAATTTTTCTAGGACTCATATTTGTGATGCATGTCAGATGGGTAAGCAAACTAGAAACTCTTTCAAAAATAAAGACATATTATCTACCTCAAAACCACTGCAATTACTTCATATGGACTTATTTGGACCTACTAGAACTGCTATCATTAGAGGTAAGAAATATGCTTTTGTTATTGTTGATGACTTTTCACGTTTCACTTGGGTAATTTTTCTGTCTCACAAAGATGAAGCCTTAAGAAACTTTGAAGTTTTCTGCAAAAGGATTGAAAGAGAAAAAGGTTATCCAATCTCCATAATCCAAAGTGATCATGGAGGCGAGTTTGAAAGCAAGGCGTTTGAAGATTTCTGTAATGATCAAGGCTACACTCATATTTCTCTGCTCCTCGCTCACCTTAACAAAACGGAGTTGTGGAAAGAAAAAATAGAACTCTTGAAGACATGGCAAGAACCATGCTGTTAGAACATTCTCTGCCAAATCATTTTTGGGCTGAAGGTGTGAGTACTGTATACCATATTCTCAATCGGTGTCTCATAAGGCCCATTCTGAAAAAGACTCCGTATGAACTCTGGAAAGGTAAGCATCCTAACATTAGTTACTTTCATCCATTTGGAAGCAAGTGTTTCATTCATAACAATGGTAAGGACAATCTTGGAAAATTTGATTCAAGAAGTGACGAAGGTATTTTTTTGGTTATTCTTTAAATAGCAGATCATTTAGAGTTTTTAGTAAACGTACTTTATGCGTTGAAGAATCAGTTCATGTTATTTTTGATGAAAATAATACCTTGGTCGAGAAAGGCATTAATACAGGTGACGAAGATCAGACTCAAGAAGTTCAGGACAAAGAAAAATCACAGAATTCAACTAGTCTCACAGATGTAGTCAAGTCGACTGAACAAGTTAGTAACAACACTCTAGAACATCATGTGGAGTCAACTACTAGCACTGTTCGACTAAATGAGTGGATAAATAAAACTGAATATCCACAGAAATATATCATAGGGGATCCAAACGAAGGTATGAAGACCAGGGCTGCACTTAAAAAGAAAGCAAATATTGCTCTGATCTCTCAAATAGAGCCAAAAAAGGTAGAGGAAACGTTGAAGGACTCAAGTTGGGTGAAATCTATGCAAGAGGAATTAGATCTATTTAGCAAGAATCAAATATGGAAGCTGATACCCTGACCTGAAAATGTTTCCGTCATCGGAACAAAATGGGTGTTCAGAAATAAATTAAATGAAAAATGAAAAGTCATAAGGAACAAAGCTAGATTAGTTACTTAAGGCTATTCACAACAAGAAGGAGTCGACTACGATGAAACTTTTTCTCCAGTAGCTCGATTAGAGTCTATACGAATCCTGTTAGCTTATGCATCATTTAAAGGATTTAGATTGTTTCAAATGGATGTCAAAAGCGCCTTTCTAAATGGATTCATCGAAGAGGAAGTTTTTGTGAAACAACCTCCAGGCTTTGAAGACTCAAAATTTCCTTACCATGTGTACAAGCTCACTAAGACCCTATACGGACTGAAACAGGCTCCACGTGCTTGGTATGACAGGTTAAGTACCTTTCTTGTTGATCATGGGTTCACCAGAGGTAAAATTGATACTACTCTATTCATTAAACGATCAACAGAAGGTAATCTCATCATTCAAATATGGGTTGATGATACTATTTTTGGTAGTGCTAACTCTCTTATGTGCAACGAATTTGCAAACCTCATGCAAAGTGAATTCAAAATGAGTATGATGGGTGAACTCACATTTTTCCTTGGGCTTCAAATTCATCAATCTGAAGAGGTAACCTTCATATGTCAAACTAAATATACCAAGGAGTTGATCCAAAAATTTGGCATGAGCAATGCAAAATCAATTAGGACTCCTATGAGTCCAGCTACAAATTTGGATAAGGATAAACAGGGTACTCCAGTTGATGAAACCAAATACAGAGGAATGATTGGATCTCTACTGTATCTGACCGCTAGTGGACCAGATATTATGTTCAGCATGTGTAAATATGCCAGGTTTCAGTCGGCTCCCAAGGAGTAACATCTAACTACTGTAAAAAGAATTATTCGATATCTTATTGGCACAGTATCTTATGGATTGTGGTATCCTCGCTCTAACTCATTTAAATTAGAAGGTTTCTTAGATGCAGATTTAGCAGGTGATAAAGAAGACAGGAAAAGCACGAGTGGCACTTGTCAATTAGTACGAAAGGCCTTAATATCTTGGAACAGTAAAAAGCAAGCATCAGTCGTTGTCGACTACTGAAGCTGAGTACATAGCCGTTGGTCAATGTTGTGCACAACTGCTGTGGATGTCCCATCAATTAGGTGACTATGAACTTTCCTTTAAACCTATACAAATTTTTATGATAATTCTAGTGCAATTTGTCTTTCTAAAAATCCTGTGCATCACTCTAGAGCAAAGCATATAGACATTAAACATCATTTTATTAGAGATCATGTTCTTAAAGGTGACATAGAATTAGCTTTTGTTGGTACCTCTGCCAATTAGCTGATATTTTTACCAAACCACTGTTAGAAGATAGATTTTGTTCTTTGAGAGAATTACTTGGCATTGTTTGTCTTTCAAAAAATTATAAGGACCAAATTGTTACTTTTCAAAAACTTGTCATAACTGTTTTTTCAGTGCATTAATTACGCCGTCAGTCTTTTACCTCTCTTTTTACTCTGTTTTCCATCAGTTTGCAGCCAAAGTTAAAAATCCAATCATCACGTCACTTTATCTGACACCCTTTCATTTTCTATACTCAACCGTCAAATCTCCTTTCTTTAAGTTAGTCCTTTTCCATCTCTTTCATCTCCACCATCTCCCTCAACCTCTACCAACTCCCTTTTCAACCTGTAACAAACCTCTCTTCTCCAATGGCAAAACCCCTCTGCTTCCACCAGAAGAAGTACCCGCTCAAAAATAAAACCCTCTTTCGTTCCTCCTGAACAAGTAGACTTAGGGTCTGATAGTTCCGAGGGTTGTGCCTCTTCTCAAGGAGGATATACCAACCTTTAGGTGACAAAGCCTCTGGAAAGCGTCCCATGGAAGATCGACCTACTTCTACTCCAAAGAAATCAAAGTTTGATTTCTCTACC
The DNA here is from genome assembly GCA_026770625.1 of Nicotiana glauca. Classification (NCBI taxonomy): domain Eukaryota; kingdom Viridiplantae; phylum Streptophyta; class Magnoliopsida; order Solanales; family Solanaceae; genus Nicotiana; species Nicotiana glauca. The sequence goes on along the minus strand of MU726739.1, from coordinate 155,725 downwards.
TCTCTCGAATCCGACCTAAATTTTTGGGACACCCCAAATAAGGATTTCTTTGTTTCTCTTATGGACAAGCCCATTGCCCATGGTAGAGTGGTAGATCTCGATCTTGTGAAGTCCCTCAACTGCAAGGTAAAGGATCTTTTCATATATCAAGGGTGAGAAAAAATTTTCTCTGTTTCTCCGCCTAAAGTATATGAACCCGTCGTCCGTATGTTTTATGCTAATCTTCGCTCTAGTAAACCTAATAGGCTTGAAACTCTTGTTCTAGGTAAACGCATTGTTCTTGATTGTGGTTTGTTCGACTCCCTTTTTCTGTGTCGTTGCTCTGGTTTCTTGACTGTCTTTAAGAATGTCTGGCCTGAGGATTTTGAAATCACCTTTGATCAGGCTAAACAATGTATTGCAGAAAATCCCTCTGAAATCTTTCCAAATCAATTAGGGCCCAGAGATGTTAGCTTTGAAACTAGGGTTCTTGCTCACATTGTTGCAACCACTCTCCTTCCCAAAATTGGTTCCTTCTCAACCATCTCTCAACGGGACACCTTCTTTGTCTACTGTCTTATCTCCAACCTCAAAATCAAGTTGTCCTCCTAGGTTATAAATTTTATGATTGAGAGTGATGAAAATCCAACCATCCTTCCTTACGGTATGGCCATCACCCACATTTTGGAAGCTCATCAAATTCCGCTTTCAGACTACCCCTCTATTCCTGTGTACAAGTGCTACAACTCTAGAGCCTTCTCTAGTATGGGGTATGTGAGTATCAAGGGTGTCTAGGTCAAAAAGGGTGAAAGTGATGCAAAGCCAACCCCTGTGGAAACCAAGCCTTCGTCTGCTGTCCTTCCCTCTCCCATTCCTGTAGACCTAAATGAAAAGTTCAGATCCATTGACTCTCAACTCTTAGACATCAAGACTCTCATGTCAGCCACACAATCGACTGTGGATGCTATTCATGCTATTTTTAAGGAAACTGGGTCAGATGTGTCCAAAATCAGGGTGGTTGTGCAAAGGGTAAGGGAGAATGCGGTTAAAGCCTTCAAGGGGGTGCATGACAGGCTGGATGAAATGAGCGTTGCTGCCAACACCAGCTTTGAACAGTTGAAGGAGGAAATCTGCAACACTCTTACTTACTTTCTGCGACGATGAGATGGATGTGGTCTATAGACAAATTTTTTTTCTCTGTTTCAAACTTGTTTTAGTTGTGGTTGGGCTATGCCCGTGGATGTTTTTCTTTTCTTTTGTGCTTATGTGGAAATTATTTTTGCTACTCCCTCTTTTGCTGATGTCAAAAAAGGGGAGAATATATATCTTTGGACTATTAACGCTTTTTGTGCAGGTTCAAGTCGATAATGCATATACTCTCTATTCGTTATACAGGTTAAGTCGACTATGCTACATGCATAGATAGTATGCATATACTCTCTATTCGTTATACAGGTTAAGTTGACTATGCTACATGCATAGATAGTATCTCTTATTCCTTGAACTGGTTAATTCAGCTATGCTACCAATGCATAGACAATAACATACAGGTACAAGTCGACTGCACACATTGAGGGGGAGATAAAGTTCAGTTTACTACACATATTAAGGGGAAGCCAAGTCGGCCATTCCCAAACAGGGAAGTCAACTGTTGTTTATCCCTTTACATATATATATATATATATATATATATATTATTTTTCCATCATTAAAAAGGGGGAGATTGTTAGAACATATTTTAATGATGCAAATTAATATGCATATGCAGGAGTTCAAAGAAGTAAAAAGGAACTATTTGAATTGCCAGGTCGAACAAGGAAGGATATCGTTCTCAAAAGAAGCTGCCCTAAACACTCATGATGCACAAGGAAAGAATCAACTCTACATCAGCAAAACGGGATTAACTCCATGATTTTGGGAAATCAAATCTGCCATAATGGAATAAAGATTCAACACAATCCGTGATTGACGAGTCAAATCAAAATCACTAAATACTGATTAAATCTAGAGGATCTGGATAGCAGTCAAGATCGGAAGGTCCAAACATCAAGGAAGAATTCTGTCAAAACCGTCGATTGCCAAAGGAAAGGATCTGAAAAGAAGCAACGACTAGTACCTTTTTTTGGAATGAATCAACTTTTTCCAAGGATCAAAACCATTGGGTTGACAAGCCTTCACCATTCATCCTTGTATAAATTCATAGTGCAACTCCATCCTTAGTATACTTTGATTGAACCAAAATAGCTCTCTTCAATTTACTGCAAACAAGCATAGTAGCCTATATAGATCTGCTATACAACAAGTCAGGGATAGCAAGAGAGCATACAACTGGTGAGGCATTGTATCAAACGAGTGCTAGAGAACTGAGCAAAAAATATCAAATCTGTACTCGAAAGAAAACTCATTTTCTTGAAGAGAAATCCCTTGCAACCCAAGGGGACTGAATTAGGATTCACATTGAATCCGAACCAGTATAAAATTCCTGGTGTCTTTAATTTCTACATTAACTTTTTGCATATTACTTCGAATCTCTCTATTTGCAAGATTGCCATATTCAGTCGACTACTAAAGTTTTAAGTCAACTTGTTACGATTTATTTGAATTATATACAATTCACCCACCCTCTTGTACTTTCAAGAGTGTTTGTGTAGGTTTCTGCTTTAGTTCCTCTTGTCTAGCCATAGCTATGATTGTTGCTTCGGGGTTTGCCTGTCTGAGAGGGGAGAGTTTTGCTCCTAGTGCCCAGGACCCACGTGAGTTTACCTTGAAGACTACGTCTTTGATAAGGGAGAAGCACCTTGAGTTGGTGATGAGAGACTGTGGATGAGGAGAGGAGGTAGCGCTACAGGTGCTTTCCCCGGACGAGGGTATCATTGATCCTGCCAGTGGGTTCCTGAATGTATATACGTACCCCTTCAAACTAAGACCTCTTGACATGGTCGTACTTGACTTTTGTGTAAAGTATTGGGTTACCTTGGTGCATGTACACCCATCATTTTGGCGAATATTATCGATAATGAGGTTTTTCACGGAGATGGCAGAGCTTGAATTCATGCCCATCCATCTCGTCAGGCTATACCGGCCCTTTAACTACCGAGGTCTTCTAAACTTTCGGTGCCGTTCGTCCACGCCTTTTGTTGTTGATGATGATGAAAGGCGGAGATTGGGAGTGGACTAGCCGGTTTTTCTGGGTCCAGATGGCTGACATTTTTCCTCTGGAGCTTATTCTATTCCCTGAAGAATGGAACTATATGCGTGGGTGGAGCGTCATGTGATTTCTCAGATTTGTTCATGTTGAAAGCTAGTATCGTAATCGTGTTTCCTTATTTTCCGCAGCAATTTCACGGGCACAGGCAAAGTTCTTGATCTGTATGGCTGGGTCCGAAAGCTGGCGACCTACTCGACTTGTAACAAGCGTAGGTGGCTAGGAGCATCTCGAGGCATATAGGAAGAAAACGTCATGGTGCGTGTGTATATTTATTTTCCCTTGTCCCTTGTTTATTTGGAGAGACATTATCCCCTTTTTATGTATTAATCTTGTTGTTAAAGGTATCAGAGAGTCTCCGAAGCCGAGGTTGTGCCCCTCTAGAGAGAAGGAGGGGTTGTCGGCTTTCGAGCCAAAGGATGCTAATAATAAGCTGGAAATGTACTTGTAGGTAGATGGCGCTTGTGGCAAGGCGAACCAGGGTCGGGCCTCCCAGACATAAATATTGCCCAGGTTTGTCGCGCCTGAGGTTACTGGTTCTGAAAAGATGGCTCCTCCGAGCGAACGTGTTTCGGCCGGGGTCGATTCTTCTGGGTCTTAGGGGGCTGAATAAACAAATATGTGCTCGGCCTTCGAGGAAGTTTTCCATCTTCACTTTGAGGTGAGCTTCGTCATAGGCCTCCAAAATCCGCATCTTCCCTTTCTTACAGGGTTTCTCATTTTGTAGGCCTTTGACAGGCTTAGGTCCGAGTTGCTCCGTCATGGAGCTCGGCTTCGGAAAGCTGTGGATGAGCGTAGATCCCTTAGGCTTCTTTGCGAGGAGAAGGAAGCCAGTTGGCATACTAGCGATGTGAGGTGTACCAGAGCTTGAATTATGAGAGCTATTTGATGGAGCAGGTGACTTCCCGTCCTGTTTGAGTATGTGTTTTGCTTCTTAACTTCTAAGATTAACTCTTCGCCTATCACAACTGCAGAAAAAGATTGAGGCCTTAGAGCGTCTCAGGGTTAAGGCCGATCGAATTAGGAACGATTGTAACGAGCTGAGAGCTCTGGCGTAGGTCCAAGCCTTAGGGAGAAAAATGCATCGGCTAAGCTTTTAGCCCTCGGGTTCCAACTCCGCTTGGCTCGTGTCGACGCTTCAGTTCAAGCGGATATGATCATGAAGCTTGAATCCGAATTCTCAAAGGTTAGGGTGAAATTGTTAATGCTCGGATGGAAGCGGCACTGAATCGTACTAAGGCCGATCAGGAGATGGCGATTCATTTGAAGGGCACCACCGATGCCCAAGTCAAGCTGAAGAGGGTACTTGATCGTGGAGAGATAATTGAATAATATGCTTGTTGCAAATCTCGGAGAAAGGTCTTCGAAGAAATCAATGCCAGGGGTTTTGTTCTCTCGGAAGAGTTGGCGCGAGCGAGGGCGAACGAGCGTGATGCTCGATTACTTCTGTTTGATGCCGTGGAGAGTGAAAATGATGCCGATAGGCCGTAGCTTTTGTGGATGGGGCGTATACCTTGCCATCACATATGTAGTATCTTTTTTGGGTATGTTTGTATATAGAGAATGTATTTTTTCGCGTATGTCCTGAAAAGAAAAACCGTTTGCGGCTTTTTAGTTCTTCTGTACCCCCTTCTGTTTTGTTTATGGCCATATGGTCTAGTTTCAGAGTTAGCGAGAATACTTAGATTTGCGATATGGCCCTCAGGCTCATTAGGCAGGCCGAGGGGCTCCACGCTCGGTTGATGCGACCTTTGGCATAAAAAGGCATTTGAGCACTTATGCTTTTGCTCAATTGTATAGGTTAAAGTCTCCGAGTCGAGTTTCGACTCGAGCTCATTTATCCCTCAAGATTTTTTTGTTTGCATGGGCTGGCGATGGTGGCCCTTACTTTTTAACTCTTTTGGATTCAGTCTCTGGGTCGGGCTACGACTCGAGCTCAGTTGACCCTCAAGTTTTTCGTTTGTATTAGGCGGGCAACAATAGCTCTTACGCCTTCGATCAAAGCGATATTTTATGTAAGCTGGTGATAATGTCTCTTACGCTTTGCCCTCAAGCGTGTGCGTGTGGCCTTGTGGCTCGTTTGGCTGGCGAAAATGGATCTTACATTTTGCCTTAGGCGCGTATGTGTGGCCCAGAGGCTCGTTAGGCTAGCGACAATGGCTCTTGCGATTTTCCCTTAGGCATATATATGGCCCTGAGGATAGTAAGGCAGGCAACAATGGCTCTTATGCTTTTCCCTTAGGCATATGTATTGCCTTGAGGCACGTTAGGCTTGCGACAATGGCTCTTATTCTTTGCCCTTAGGCATATGTATGGCCTTGAGGCTCAATAGGCTGGCGACAATGGCTCTTACGCTTTGCCCTTAGAAATATGTAGGAT
>MU726739.1:137662-145162 GCA_026770625.1 Nicotiana glauca | reverse complement strand
AATTACAATCATGCTTATATAAATCCTCAATTTGTTACATTATTGGATCGCTAGTAAGTGTCGAAGTCGACCTCTCGTCTCTACTCCTTCGAGATTAGGCGGGATACTTATTGAGTACACATTGTTTTCGTACTCATGCTACATTTGCTGTGAATTTTTGTTGCATGGGCATATGCATCTCTAGCGGCTTAGTAGATGTAGCAGCATAGTTGATATGGAGATCTAGGTGAGCTGCACTTTTCTAGACGACCCGCAGCTGGCAGAGTCTCTTTTAGATTTCTATATTTACCTTTTGTTCTATCTGTATTTCGAACAGTTGTTGTATTATACTGTTTCTTTGAGATATCTCATGTACTTGTGACACCGGGTTCTGGGATGGTTATGAGATTGCTCAATATTAAATTTGCCAATGACTTCACCTTATTTAAGAGGATTTCGTTAATTATTGTTTAATGTATAAAAGGAATGATTTTAATAAGTCCTTAAATTTTAATTAAGTAATTATGGTTGGCTTGCCCGACAGTGGTGTCCGGCGCCATCACGACCCTTAGTAAATTTTGGGTCGTGACAACATGGTATCAGAGTACTAGGTTCCCTTAGGTCTCACGAGTCATGAGCAAGTCTAGTAGAGTCTCGTGGATCGGTACGGATACGTCTATACTTATCTTTGGGAGGCTACAGGACTGTCAGGAATACTTCCCTTCTTGATTTTCCATCATGCGATTTGATTCTTTGAGGCTTATGCCCTTGTTTCCTTCCTACTCAATCTTACGCGACGCGAACCACTTCATATAAATCGAGAATTAAAGAATTATAATGGCACTACAGATGTGGTGAGGGATATTTTTCCCGGTATAGGTTGTTGGGCTATTGTCGTTGCCTTGCGGAAGGAGTTTTCTATTGTTTCGGCTCGGCAGTTATGCTTCTGCGAGCTTGGAGGCTATGCACATGTTGCTATGATGCTCACGATTGGATATCGCATAGTATTAACTTGATGATAGGATAATTGCCTATGTGTTGGGGCGGTGAATAATTTGAAAGGAAGTCTACTCAGTGCACGATTCAGAATTATGATATTTCACTTCTGTCAGACAAAAAGCAATTGGCCTATGAATGTCTAGATTGGGGTGATAGAGTAACAAGACTTGGTATTTTCGAGCGTGGTTGAATTTTCACCGGCGATGTAGTGTCGTCGTCCTCGATTGTATGTGTTAAGTTTGCCAGTGTTATGGTCTTCTGCAATTTTCCTTTGGGCTAAGATATTGTGAAGTAATATTGGAGAAACGACTATTAGATATCGCGGGGTGCGGTGGTTCAGGATTGAATCGGTGTTTCTAATGTTGACGTCTCGAGAACGCTGACCTTCGGAAAGATGTAAAGTTGGTAGTGATTTGTTGGTTCAAGTGCCACGATGATAGATATTATTTAAGTGCAACAACTAAGTAGCAAAGGATGAGGAATGACATGTGGGGAGTGTCAGGTGGTGGTTAACATTTCTAGAAGGCCAGGTATAAGAAGTGAAGGCCGAGTAGTTGATTAAAGAAGTGAGTTCCGCCAAAGTAGGAGAGTGGCGGAGTAGCATATAGGTTTTATGATAGGATGACCACACACCTTAGGAATATTTTGAATGATTTGGGGATTTTATTAGACAATGATTGGGTCTACCGATTTAATTTGAAGTATGGGCTATTATGCGGCAGGAAAATTGATATAAAGGAAAGGAGCTGCTTGAAATGAAGAAGGAAACAACATAACTTTGAATTTGAAGGATGTTACACCACATTTAACTGATGTCCACGAGGGGTGAATGGTCTTGTACAGCTAGAGAGCGAGCTCGGATTCAAGTGGGTTATCTCCAATGAGCAGATCGGCAGTTGTATTGTTGGCAAAGCTTCTGCCAAGAACTATATTGGTTATACAGCAAAGAGATCGGTCGTGCAAATGTGGTTGATGACTCAAAGTATAAAAGGGGGTTGTACAGAAAGATTCTGAGAATTTTAGCGGTTGATTATGCAAGGTTATGTCAATAAGAGATAAAGAATCCTGGTGAATTTTAGAGTTGTGTAATAGTGGCTTCAAGCTAAGTGGGAGAGTCCCACCGCCTATGATTGGGTGGCATGGTTAACTACTTGCAAGGTTTCTAGTTATTATCATATTGATGTGTTGATTCATCTGCGGGGAAAGAACATAAGTGGTAATTTGAGCAAAAGAATTGTTAAAGGTGTGCTATGGTTGGCCTTAGTGGCTCATGTACAGTCTTGGGAAGGATTCGGGATTTATGCCTTGTATAGGTGCGGGTTTCAAGGGAAGTAATTCTGCCGAGTGCTTCATCGAGAGGGTATTCATATGCTAGATGATTCATGGAGTTGATCATATTCGGGGCCAAGTCAGAGTGGGTGGATCTCAACAACTGTCCTAGTGATTAAAATGGGTAAAACATGGTGCATAATGATTTTGAGCCTATAGGTACGGTTAAGAAGCAAGCTTCTAGCAGCTTATAAGAAGAGGCCCAAAATGTTCTATGATGGTTTGACTTGTAGTGTAGCATTTGGGAGGTATGAAAGGATTCATGGGATTTGAGACAACATGGTCTCGTGATTCAAGTCAACTCGGGTGAGTGTCTTATTTATTGAATGAAGTTATTATTATTCTAAGGCAATTAAGGACAGACTAGAAGAGGTTGGATTGGTTAGCCATGATTGAATTGTTATATTGGTGGATTAGGCCACTACTTGAAGAATTGCATCTTCTCTGGTTGTGAGAGTTCCCTCGTGCATTGCTATGGTTCTCCTAGAATGAGTTAAGTAAAAATCTTCCATGTGAGGAAGTGTTTATCATGTTAGTGGTTGAAGAGTTGTGATGAAATTCTTGTACTATCGCATGTTGGCTTCTTAAGGCGCATTGAGTGGTATGAAATTTGAACGTGAGGAACAAGGTTTCGGTCTTGTGTTGACAAGGATGTCACGAGCTCGGATGAGCATGACAGGGGTTTGAATGATTAGAGTAAGCTGGTATTGTCTTCTGCGTCTCCTGGGGTCGGTGATTTGTGGAAGAGCCTTGCATCCTGGTTATGGATTCTTAATCGCTTTTTAGCATTAGTGCGGCTGGTGATATGGATGTGCATACTTGTTATCTGTCACGAAAGATCATGGGAGCGTGTCCCATGAAAAGATTGTATAAGTGTGGTATGTAGTTACTTGATTGATTAAAGAATGAAACCAAGTATGAATGTTGTGGTAATATAATTAATTTTAAGATTTATGCCTGGAGGGCACTTGGCTAATTGGGTTGTAGACTATGTAGGATTACCTCGGTTATAATAGGTATTCTTGTGTGTTATGGGGAAAAGGTGTTATTATGCACCCAGAAAAGATTATTGTCCTAGTTCGGTATGATCAGAATTGGCTTGAGGTCTGTTGATGGATTTAAATATAAATATAGGCTTTATATCGGGTTGAATATGTTCATTTCATCATAGCTCTCCATATGGAGGAGAATTCGGACGTTGGATGTTAATTCATCGTCGGCTATTTCGTGTAATGCTATATTGTGCCCTGTGAGTTGCAAAACGGTTTGGTAAATTTCTTATGTGTTAAGGTTCCGCATAGCGATGGTGTTATGTGGACATGATGGCCCTTTATTTTCAGAAAATTTACTGCACCTCAGTTGTGCTTGAGTTGTTAGCTTATGCCGCTGTATGTCCCCTAAGGGATGGTATTATGCACTTAGCGTGCTTGTGACCGGTATTCGGTATTGTGTTGTACTGATCAATTTAGCTCCATGTGTATCTCCTTATGTGAATTTTATGTGTGGGCCCGATGGCACGCCAACATGGTCATGTTGTTTGGATCGGGTAGCTCGCCACAACAGTGTGATGGTAATTACAGTCCTTATATTATATTCTCTGTGTTTCATTTCCATTTTCGGAGGTGATTTCATATTAGCTACGTGAGTGGAGTAGTTACTTTCAAAACTCGTCCTTCTTATGTATCGCGTTCGAGTTGGTAGCCTATTGGCACATTGTGGCATCATATAAGTCTTTTGGTCATGTTTGGATGGCTTGTTGCCTGAGCAGTTCGTACTTAGTAAGATAAGGTTATTGGATCTAAGATCAGAGAAATCGTATAGGATAAAGTATAATAAAAAGCTAAGATCATTATTTGGGTTCTGAATGAGGTAAAGTTCTTGTCAGAAGTGTATCCTCAATGAGTTAATGACCCGGTAGTTGGTTATGAGTTCTTCATGTCTCTTCTATCATGTAAGTATTGTAAGAGTTGGAACAAGACTTGAATGTATCATGAGGTGTGTTGTGAGCATCAGATTCATGGAATTTTGACATTCCGATCAAAGAATGTTATTGTGGTCCTGTGAGTAAAGTGGTGCAAGGTGTGAATTCAACTAGGGTATGCAGTCATGTTGTGGTGTTGCGTGTAGTGATTGCTACAGTGTTCATACAATGGAAGCAGGCCTGACGGAGAATGTCGGATGTTAGAATTAGGTTCTAAGCTATTTGTCTTAATAGAAAAGAATACTTCGGATTTGCTCGAGCTAATGTGATCAACTGAGTTGTAGCACGGGTAGGCACCAGGTGTTTAACTGGGATTTCGAACAACTCCAGTACAGTTCTCAGCACGTTCGAGGACGAACGTTCGTTTAAGGGGGAGAGGATGTAACGACCTGAGAAGTCATTTTGAGATCTAGCGCCGTTAAGCAGTTTGAGGTCATGAGCAGCTTTATTTCAGGTATTATGACTTGTACACATGGCCAGAATTGAATTCTGGGAAGATCGGACTTGATTTAGAGAGAGAATTCTCATTTCGGATGCTTTAAGTCGAAAGAATTGACTAAGATTGCATTTCAGAGTAAACGACCTCAAAATCAAGATTCGAAGGTTCCAGTAGGTTCGTATGATAAATTTGGACTTGGGCGTATGCCCCGATCAGGTTTTGGGTGACCCGGGAGCGTTTTGATGCCTATTGTGGAAGTTAGCATTTTGGAAGAAATTTCATAAATTGGGTTAAAGTGCATTTCAGTTTTATCAGTGTCCGTTTGGAATTGCAAGTATGGGAATAGCTCGATATGGTGATTCTGGTATTGGGAGCGATCGGAAGTTAATTCGGAGGTCTGTAGGTCATTTTTGAGTCATTTGGATAAAGATAGTAATTTTAAGGTTTTTAAGAAGTTTGACCGGGAGTGGACTTTTTGATATTGGGGTTGGATTCCGCTTCCGAAAGTTGGAGTAGGTTTGTAATGTCAAATATCACTTGTGTGCAAAATTTGAGGTCAATCAGACGCGATTTGATAGGTTTCGCCATCGAATGAAGATGTTTGAAATTCTAAAGTTCATCAATCTTGGATTGGTGGTCGATTCATGATTTTAGCGTTGTTTGATATGATTGGAGGCCTCGAGCAAGTCAGTAACGTGTTTTAGGACTGGTTGGTATTATTGGTTGGGGTCCCGGGGGCCTTGGGTGAATTTCGGATAGTTAATGGATCGATTGGGACTTGAAGGATGAGCTGAAGGGGGGTCTGGTTGCTGGTGTAACCGCTTCTGCGGAGGGTTCACCGCAGAAGCGGCCCCACATAAGCGAGGAAGGGAACCGCAGAAGCGGTTAGATGTGAAGGAGTCAGAGGTCGCAGGTGCGAATGAATTTCCACACCTGCATGACCGGAGATAAGGTCGATGCGGCGCAAAAACGGGCGGGGGCAACTTGAAGAGGACCACAGAAGCATTATTGGAACGGCACCTGCGGAATCGCAGAAATGGTCTAGTGACCGCAGGCGCGAAAATGCTGGAGGCAGTGTTCTTTTATAAATCGGGAGATGGTCCTTTTTTTCCTATTTTCAGTTTGTGTAGCCGATTTGGAGAGCTTCAAGTGGGTGTTTTTCATCATCAACAACAAGGTAAGCTAACCCCACCTATCTTGAGTTAAATACATTGATTATGTATGGGTTTTAGCATGTAAAATGGTAGAAATTTGGGGGTTTGAAAAAGACCTAGAAATTGTATTCTTTTTTGGATTTTGACCACGATTTTGGATATGAAATTGAGAGTAGATTATATATTTGAGTTCGTAAGGCTATGAGTAAACTTATGGTTCAAAAAAATTCTGAATTCGGGCACGTGGGCCTGATGGCGTTTTTGTCAACTTTTCGATCGGGGTTAAGAATTGTTATAAATTGGATTGTAATGAGCAGTTGGGCATACATTAATGGATTTGCATAATTATTTGTTATTTTGGAGTATTTAGCATTGATTCGAGTCTTCAGAAGGGCGTGGAATGCCGGTTATGGATCTTCAGAGCAAGGTGAGTCTCCTTTCTAATCTTGTAAAAGGGAATTGTCCCCATAGGTGAGTTTATTGGTTATGTGCTCCTATTTGTGGGGGCTACGTATGCACGAGGTAACGAGAGTCCGTGCATAGCTACTATTTTGGTTATGATCAGTAGTTTAGGGCCAAAAACCATGCTTACTTGTAATACTTGCAACCTAGTTGACCAACCTAAAAATGCTTAAAATATATCGAACGTCTAAATGAAGTTCCAAAAGGCTAGATGTCATTTCTTGACTTTTAAAAGAGAAACTTGCCTTTCCTAAATATTTTCTCCTCGGTGTATTGTTTATTTGATTGTTTGAATGTGTTTATCTATTGTGGAACTGGCCGAATGCCTCGGTAGATTAAACAGATGCATCTATGATTCCCGTCATTCGACTCTCTGGCAGTGTACAGTTTAAATATTGTTCGATCGGGCCGTACATTATCGGCATGATTTGCGCATGCTTGTATTTCTTGCCTTGAAATTTATTGAAGTGATATTTTTTCTTCCCGATTTGAGAATAAATCTATAAATAATGAAAAGGGATTTGAGAATTTCCTATAAAAGAAAGAATTGCTTACTTGCTTCACTTTATTGAATCACAATCTTGCTTATATAAATCCTCAATTTATTACATTATCGATTTATCATTATTGGACCACTAGTAAGTGTCGAAGTCAACCTCTCATCTCTACTTCTTTAAGATTATGCGGGATACTTAATGAGTATACGTTGTTTTCGTAATCATGCTACATTTGATGTGCATTTTTGTTTCACAGGCATAAGCATATCTAGCGGCTTAGTAGACGTAGCTGCATAGTTGATGCGGAGATCTAGGTGAGCTGTACTTTTCGAGACGACCCGCAGCTGGCAGAGTCTCTTTCAGATTTCCATATTTACCTTCTATTCTATCTGTATTCCGAACAGTTATTGTATTATACTGTTTCTTAGAGACAGCTCATGTACTTGTGACACCGGGTTGTGGGATGGTTATTAGATTGTTCAATATTAAATTTTCCAAAGCCTTTACGTTATTTCAAAGGATTTCGTTAATTATTGTTTAATGTATAAAAGGAATGATTTTAAATAAGTCCTAAAATGAGAATTTAATTAAGTAATTATGGTTGGCTTGCTCGACAGTGGTGTCCGGCGCCATCACGATTCTTAGTGGATTTTGGGTCGT